>CAJPEV010001567.1:0-63001 GCA_905338385.1 Darwinula stevensoni
AAATTGATATCGTGTTTACGTGAACATGCTGCTTGGGCGACGACCCACTGCAATTTTGCCTGATGAACACCTGTGAAAAAGCTGAGATGCAGCATCTCTGTTTTTGCAGAACGTTGTATGTTATAATTGACAATCATTGGTTGAGAGATGTATGGCATACCGTTTCGCGCAATGAAATGCATAATCAAATTGTTACATAACAAAAACTTTCAGAGTGTCTAAAAATTTGCGCATGCATATGGCACAGCTGAACCTTATTTTTCTTTCATTCATTGGATTCCATAGCTTTTCACTACACGTCACGAATAAATAAATGAATAAATAAGTAAATAAATAAACCTTGGTCTCATAGCAAAAATATGGCCATCGGAAAACAGTGCTCCGATGTTGAACAAGATACTAAAGTAATCAAGATTGCAGTATTTTGGAACTGAAGCCGTCATTTAAGTGTTAAAAAATAACGTGGTCAAAGTGGAATCAATTGAAGGATACCCTGCGCAGTCTTTGATGCACGTGCAGAACACCCTGACATTTCTCTCTTCGAAGTTAATTTCCAAGTGAAGGCAATGCTAAATCTATGCAATGTGTTCTTGAAATTCTCTCAAGAGAAGGGGGCTAAAATCGAAGGGATGAATGACACACAAATACCCTTGACCCCACCTTGAATCATATCCATTGGTGGAAGGCTCTATCCCCACCTCCACCGGATACATCCTACGATTGGGGGTACTTGTGATGGTCTCGTCCAGGAAATACTTGCAACATCTGACGCTGTGGGAGGAGCCGGAGCAGCTGGTGTCGTTGAAGGAGCCACAAACGCCTTGCAAGAACATGCCTTTGGGAGCGCAGGAAAGCATATCCCCGGCGTCGCCGCGTAGATTCTCGCAGTCAGTGGATGTCAGGGTCCCCTCCGTCACCTTGCAGCACTCGATTTCTGTGGCTATGTTTTCGGCGCAATCGTTATGACCTCCATGTCCAGCTCCACAAGTGAAGGTCATGATCTACCAAGAGACAGAAAAAAGCCGTTTTGACGTAGATTTCACGTAAGCATTGCTCGAAAATACGCAGAGGCCTTTTCTTCAGATGAAGGACACTAATGGCGGTTTTGCAGAGAGTAGGAGAGGATGACTCATCTCTCACGGTCCAGTGCTTGCCGAAGCGGGAAAGTTGGAATTTCGAATTAAAATTGCAAGCACTTTCATTCCGTTAGCAAGACATTCAAGTTTCGCCCTAATAATTGACGCTGACTTTTTCTGTTGTCATAAAGCAGCGGAATAGAGAGAACAAGCAGAGATAGGACGAGATAGTACGCATAGGATCTCATTCCTCCTAAAAGAAGCTCCACCATGAAAAGGAGAGGGAGAGGGGGGGAGAGAGAGAGAGAGGACCTCATTCGGATCGCAGTCCAAGGCATTCCCAGCACCTTCAGGGAGAGTCCTGCAGCTCGTTGGGTGCAGGCCCAGGCACTGACTGACCAAGAGCAAACCGATTGCAATCCCCACCAAGATTCCGCGAACGTGCATCTGATGGATGAAAAAAGGGCAAAGGTTGCAACATCCGCCTCGACGTTTTTCAACGGCTGTCCATCAGATGGCAGACAGTCGAAGACGATTTTGTCAAAGGTTGTTAAGCATTAAACTGGAAATAACTTTAACTGCAACAGTTACTGCTAGTTGAAGCCACGAATCAAGGATTGGTAACGAAAACTCATCACTAAGTAACTCATCGTGAAATGTCAGGAAAAGGAGAACTGTGAAAATGTTCCAAAAGAAGTGGAACACTACATCCGCTGTCTGGAGGAGCCGTTTCAATTCGTCTATTCACTTACCATTACCATGAGTCTCACCTTATTTCCGATGGAGCATGACTGGGAAANTGACCTGCACATGTATATTTTCGAGCATATTTTCTGAAGAAGCCTTGCATAGATTTTCATCCGTAGTCGTGTAAAGTCGGGAACTTCAAGGTCATCTAGTGCAACATTCAATATGCGTAGATGGTTTCCCAAAAATGCAGTTAAAATAAAATTCGATGTTGAAATTCGATCTTAAAATTCTATTTTGTAGTTAAATTCGAAATTGTTATTCGAGACGATGTTGGTTTCCGGTGGACGGGATGGAATTAATGGTGCAAATGAGAGACCCAACCTGGAAAGGATTGTCATAACAGGAATGCAAAATATGAGAATCCTGGAAGTAATTCTCAGAATCACTTCACGAGATATATGGTTTAATTTCCCCGAGCAGATCGGTCGAGCATCTCAGATGCAGTAGCTTGAAGGCCCGGGAATGTCTCTATTTACGGCACAAGTGGAATTTTTTTTTTTTTTTTTTTTTACATATTTCCCAATCGTCCAGTCCAGCCTGATTCCTTATCATTTTCCCATCGTCGCGATATTAAAGGACTGATATCATCCATCACGGAAAAATGCACGAAAGACCAGCCTCTCCAACTTTAAAACCCAGCAATCCGCGATAAAAGTCGATTGCCACCGCTTTTTCTTCAAAGAAAACTGTTTCTGTACCGTTAAGATTCATGAGCGACATCCTTAAATTTTACTAGAAATATTCTGTGCTCTCTCCACTCTTGATTCACTCCAACAAATTTTCATGTAAATGAAATACGTCTTACCTTCGAGTAACCAGTACTAAGGGTTAGAAGAATGAAAATTGTCTACCCTTTGAATCAAAGCTACTTCTAACGTAACAGAGTTAGCTGAAAGTTATGTATTCGAAAAGTTATCCTTGCTGCCTTCCCAAGCAGCATGTTCACGTAAACAAGATATCCATTTTTTCCAAACTATGTAAATTTCTTGCGATTGCCATGAAAATGACATCACGTTTACGTAAAATTTACGTTCCTATATTTACGTCACCAAAGTATACGTGTATTTTACATCAACTAGACGTCACTCCATCTGACGTGAAGTACATGATATCAAGTTTATGAAAAATTAACACCATACCATCCATATGAAACTTTAGCTGACCATCCTGCAGTTGCAGTACCAAGATTCCTCATTAGATGGAACCCTCGTTCCCTGCATCCTACAATTACTATTAAGTACCGGTTTTCCTGATCTAGTATCAGGTTTTCTTACCATCCTTCTACTTTTTATTATGCAATCCATGAATATATATATGGAAAACATGAAATTATTACATATTTTTTCATAATATATGACTCGGGGAATCATTAAACGCTGAAGTTAAGCATTTTATTACAGCAGTGCACGTGATTAGGGAAGAGTAGCATCCCAGCCCCATAAGTATCTTCTCTATCCTAAAAGGAAGAGAGATCCTTTGAACAACTACTTCTTCTCCCGAGGTTCCAGTACGGGAGGAGGAAGCAGTAGGTCACTTTGGTACTCTTGAGTGCTGGTGAGGATGAGTACTCGTGTATTCCAACCACCCTAGAGTTCTGAAGAACGTAAAGGAATAGGAGATTCGGTATTCAATTCTCTTCAATGGTACAGATTGTCTCTTTAAATACGTATGAATGCCAGGGGAAAATTAACATAAATCTTACGTAAAATGAATGTAAACATGCTGTTTGGAATGCAAACAGGAATGTGAATTTTCCGCAAAATTTACGTAAATTTTATATCACCGTTTACGTATCACAGAGGTGACATTTATGCAAACATGTTGACATTTTCTTGACAATGGTTTGCGTAAAAATGATATAAAATGGACAAAAAATTTACATTCATTTTACGTAAAATTAACATAAACATGCTGTTTGGGTTTGTCACATTTAGACATTTGGATTCGTGCCTAAAAGTTATGGCTGTTCAAGTAACACCGGATCGTTTAATGAATATGAATGAACCTTTTAATAAAGACATTGCCCTCTTGCTGTGGAGCGAGAGATTTCCATCTTTCACCGTAAAGGAATTCGCTCTTTCAGCCAAATTCAAGACCGTGTACAGAAGCAGAAGTCTTCCTGATCTATCTAGGATCGCTTTCTTCCCTCTTACCGGATTGTGTGATGGAATCGGTAAATGGAAACTTCCTTTACTTCCGACATTTTCCCATGGAGTCGCCTTGGGAGTTGAACCTTCCTCCTAACAACTCCCATTCCAGAGTTTTATGGAGACTCCTTAGACTGTGTTGCCTCTTTAGACCAGTTTGTTGAAGAATTCAAATGTCTTCTCTTGTGCTGCCTGCGTGGAAAGGCAGTTTCCGTAGTTCGGGCATCTAGGGGAAACTAATAGAGAGCTGTGTCAGGTATGGACTCGCAAAAGCGGCTAATTTGGCGCCATCTAGCCCCAGTCGTGTGAACCTCTTCTGTGCTCTTCTGCTACGTTTCACGTAAGCATAATCATCATTACTAGCCGACCTGTGGAAGACTTCCACGAACTCTTCGCTTAGAAAACCCGAGTTCACTCGGCTGCCCTAAAACTCAGTGACCCTAAAACTCAGTGACATCGCTATAGGCAGCAGCCCCTCTTTCTCATTCTTAACGTGTCCCGACGTGGAACCCATGGAGTACCCTTTCATCCCGTTGAAGGGAGGATGACACCCTCGCCGGGGTGAGATCTTCGCCCGAACATTTATCGCCACTTTTTCCTATTAATAACAACCCTGTCCGCTTCGTCCGTAAAGACCATCTCCATCACTTTGCGTGTAAGCCTATGAGTGAAATATACGGATATGGATACGGGATGGTAACTATAGTTATACCCAACCGGCGGCATCCTTGCGATCCAAGAATAAACTATCCCGTTCTGTCCCACCCTGATAGGATCCCGCCGCTTTCACCCTCTGGAGTTACTCTCCTTCGCACGGAGGAAAACGGGACTCCAAGTGTTGTGCGTGGGTTTTCTCGTGTGAAACCTCATATTGAGGTGTGAACACCCCCGTAGTTTTAGGGAGGGGGGGGGGGGCTGCGCAAATCGTAAAATGACACTCCTACTTTCAAGAACGGATCCGACTGTTGCGAAGGTCGGAGAGAAAGTGCGAGGGTGAGACGGGCATCCCAATCCGCGGATGTCTTCCACGAACTGTTTCTCGAGAATTTCCGAGCTCGGTCAGCAGCCCTAAAACTAAGCGATATAAAGCAGCACCACCTCCATATCGTTCTTGAGAATGATCTGTGGGAGACTTCCACGAACTTCGGGTCGGTCTAGGCCATGGGTGTCAAACTGCCGGCCAACTATCTGATTTCGTCCGGCCTGCAAAGTCCTCCTCAAGACAGTCTACGCTTCTTCAAGGGGGAGGGACACGGGGAAAATTGCCCATTTTGCCCCCCTCCCCCCTCTCTACGGTCCTGAACATAGTCGGGAATCCATGAGTTCAGTCAGCACTTTAACACTACGCGGCAGCCGCTCTCTCTCCAGTTCTCGAGAACGAATTCGACAGTCGCGAAGACTCGAAAGAAACTGCTCACTCGAGAGCGAGACGGAGACCCCAACCTGTGGAAGACATCGCAAACTCTGGGTCGGCATAGGCTAAGAGTGTAGCATTTTCGGATATCCACGAGTTCAGTCAGCGGCTCCATGAACGCTCTATGCAACAGCCGCTGACATTGTACATCTTGCGCATCTCCCTCCCTCTTATTCACGGGGGTGTCCACGTCTACGATACGGACTTTTATCGAGCGGCACTCTTATCCCGTATCGACCTCGACGATGTGCGTATCGTCGGTGAAGTCCATCTCCACCACTTTTCATGATGGCCTATGAGTGAAAAATACGCTAGAGAAACGGGATGGTTACTACGCGGCCGACGGCGTCTTTCCGATCCGAGGGTTCCTGTTCCATAGAGGTGGGATCCCGCCGGTTTCACCCTCGGGAGTCACTCTCCTTCTGAGAATGCCGATCAATAAATGGACGGGGTTTCTGATCGATGAAGTGGTGGAGACCCCGATAATTATATGATCTGATAATGAGACCTCATCCGGGCGAGGAAGTCATCCTTCCTAAAGGGATGAAAGGGGGCTCCAGGTGTAACACGCGGGGACGTTTTACCCATCCCTGCTGAAAAGTCCGTATCGGGGGCAGGGGACGTGCGTAGAATGCATCTCTCCCGTTGTCGTATTAGGGATGGCATGGAAAGGAAAATTCGATGCACTTGGCTCGGTGGTGTAGTAGAAAAGTACCTGTCTGCCAATTAGGAGGCTCCAGGATCGATTTCCGCCGCTCCATTGTTTTTTCTTTTGTTGTGCCATCTGAACTCTTCCCCCCAAACCCCTTCGGGCAACGAAGAAGTTCTCGAGAAGGGATCCGACAGTCGCAATGGCCGGAGGGAAACTGCAAGCTCGATAGAGCGAGACTGACACCCGGAGCCAGGCAGAAGAAGGCTGCTTCACAGGATTCATGCCGGTCGGAAGTGCCACATCCAAAAATGTTTTGAGTATACTCGAAACATTTTTCTTTCTAATTTGTAAAGTATATATCCCATAGATTCCAGATTTTGTGGGTATCTTGTATTTCATGATACAGGGTGTTCGAGAAGTCACTGTGCAGTAGAATTAATTTATTTTGTTGCATGTATTTAGTACCGTACTGCATATCACATGTATTGCATCATCAAAGACATGAATTTCCACTCAATACTTCATCAAATATTAGCACCATCCCCGATTCACATAATTTACTGTCTGTAATTCCTAGCTACAGTGAGGCCTCCTACGTCATGTCGTGAATTCTATACTGCACAGTGACTTTTCGAACACCCTATACCACTGAAGTAGAACTCAGCTACTAATTTTGTAGTGTGCGTGAAGAAAGTGGAGCGGCTTTAGGATGAATGGTCTTTTCACCATACATTAAACGTATTTCCCTTCTGGCTCCAGTTTTTTTCTTTCGTTTTTGCCCCTCAGCAACACTTCTTTACTTTTTTTTTTACTTACACAGTATCAACTTAGAGAAGAAAAACCATCATTGTGTGACTCGTGTCAATCGTGACTCTCGTTACAAAAGTTGCACAGACGGGGGATATATAGCACCGATGGACCGAGTTCCATTTTGATGGATGAGGGGTTCTGCGAGTGGCAGGTGCCGAAGGCGATGGAGGCCGTCTCCCTATGCGATTTCCCGTCACTTTCCCTCTTCGCGCACTGGACGTGATGCGACGCGCCTGGTCTTCACGCACACGTGCTCCAAGTGGGTCAAGGTCCTTCCCCTCGCTTCCCCTACCGTGCCGGTTGGAACAGGTATCAAGTATCGGCATGAGGGAGTCGACGGCATTCAATGGCCGAACGGTTCGAGATTCCGCGTTCAACCCGAGGTCTGCCAACTCGCCTGGCAGCTCCAGCGGTTTCACTTATAACCATGGTTGAGTGTCTCTACCCGAGGGACAGCGAAGTTGATCGTGGTGGCCGTGTAAAGTAGGCACACTCTTCCTCTCTGCGAATACGTTCGTTGTTATTGGTGTCCGCCGCACGTACAACAACATTCTTTTCTAATGAAAAGAATGAATGGAGTCGAAAAGTGGAAGACACTCGAGTGACTGAGTCCGAGAAATTGAGGAGGTCCAGGCACAAAAATACGTTCCTCTCATGATACGTACGGAGGAGCATAGGACCCTCGTGTGGGACCCTCGCTCCAACTCCTGGCCACGGAAAGACTGACCCTCGAGTGCAACTCGACGGAGAACCTCACCTAAGAACCTAAGATAGACGAGAGGATGTGGAGTTCCAGCCCAGCAGAGCCATTTCGATGGTCGACGCAGACTCCGCTTAGGATAGGATTTCACCACCCGAATGTCCTCGACGAGGCTTCTTTCAAATTTGTGATACGGTTACGTGTTCTTCCAGGTATCCGTAGGTATTGCGAAATTCAGGTTGCAACGACAACTGCGACAGACGGAATGAAAGAACCAAGCGTACCATCGACCATCGAAACCCGATATTTCAACCACATCTTAACGTGTTTCGAGATGGGAGGAGAGAACGTGCTGGTTGCCGGATGGAATTTAATAGTTCGGCCAGCAACCCCCGTCTACGTAGCAACGTGCGGCCGCTCTCTCCGTTTCTCAACGACAGACCCGCCAGCTGCAAAGGTTAGAAGGGAACTGGTAACCCTACGAAGGGGGAATTTCTTTGCTCTCTGCAGCAGCGATTCAGAAGAGAGCACGCATGCGTATTTCTCTTCTAGCAACTCTCCTGATGCTAATGCGCATGCGTCCTGTCTTCTGGAGAGCTGCTGGAGACAGCCCGGAAATACGCCCGAAGTGACTGGCACTCCAACCGTGTCTCACGACTGCGCATGCGCATTCCATCTGGAACAACGATACGTAGCTCTGGCAACTGCGGATTGGGGAAATGCAAAGAGGAAGAATATATTTATGAAAAAACGAGCTAGCAAAAACCGATAGCAATATCCGTCATCTTTTAATAGATAGCCGTGTGAATGGCAGATGAGGAAGTGGGAAGTGAAAGTATTCCATGGAAAGTAAACGGATACTGTTCGACTGAAACTAAAATGAGTCAGTGAAGGAAAAATTGTTTGCTTGTTCGAGGAAAAGGCTCATCCATGAGGTGATGGAACGGATTTTCTCTCTATTTTCAGTGTGAATTGCCCTGGTTTGATTTTTTAGCCGAATACTTGTGAAAAATGTGCAGACTCCGGATTTATCCGGGGAATATGCCTTCACGTGTTCAGCCCTTTCCAGTCTGGCTATTTTATTTGAGCCAAGTGGGGGAAACATTTGAATCTGTGTTAATTGAGGTCAATGTCCCAAAGAGTGGAAATCCAGTCCCGTGACTTGCATGGGACCTTGAACAAAATACACCAATGATTGCTTCAATCATTGCTGGATTTTGGGCTCGGCTTTAAAAAAAAAAATTAGGAAGGGAGTCATTCCTCAAAGAATCACTGGAACGAGGAATTGACGAGACTCTGAAAGGCACAATGCGTCCGAAGGGCCCCTAGAAAGCTCATATGCCCGTGAAAATCTGGGGTCGATGCAATAAACACGAGCAGAAAAATTCGTATGAGAAACGTCTTAAAAAGTGCCGACCTTGTCTTGCTGGTGGGGGGACTTCAACACGCGAGTTAGTCTATGGGCTGGCTATGGACCACGACCGACACCTTTTATCCAACAAGATGATATGCACAAGTACACGCGGTACTGGCAGTCGGGCTGGTACTGTGTACCAGTGGTTGCCGATCGTTTCGGCCGACTTGGGGGATCTGGTAGCAGATACGAGGATCTAGCGGGGGGCCGCACGGTGCATCACCAGCGTGTAAGGGGTGAGAAACTTCAGATACGGACAAACTTCGGAACGGGGCCGAAAGTCACCTGCGTTGCAAAACGTGTGATGTGAGAAGCCAGAAGCGATGAGTTTGCAAGGGCGAGGAATTAAGGGACAGATTTTCTCAACTGCTCCTCCAAACCAGGATATGCTGGCAACGGGGCTGCCCAGATAACATTTTTCGCGGGGCCCACGTTGGCCCAATGTGGTCATCCTACGCCAGGATACGTTGGCCCAACGTAGGTCATTCCCGTAGGCCCCACGTAAAAGTGACCGTTGGGTCAACGTGGGGCCGACGTCGGTAGGAAGTCGAAGAGCAACATTTAACCCACTTACCCAAGTAGGTGATTTTTGCTCTATATTGCCCATCATTTCGTATCCTATGCCTAAATTCGATATCCAGTGGAGGGATTCCCATCTGTGATACGAAACCCGTTCAATGGACTGCAATCTGCCATGGACATGTTTATATGCCCCAGATCAAAGAGGAGATAAAGAGTGTGCACTCCCTCGCGGCCACCTGGTGCCGGGTCAAATCACCATGGCCGACACCCACGCTCCGGCGGAGTCTCAGTCGAGTCTCGTTTTTCTCGTGCAGCAGTGAATTCTTCAAAAGAGCGGGGGAATCTCCCCATAATCATCGTCTCGTGAGTTTTCCGTGTCGAGTCCGTGGGTTACGTCGTCGCAGCACCTTAACAAGCAGACGCACATCGTCTCTGACTTGCGTCGGGTTCGTTTATTTTTAATATATCCAACTTGTCTTGTGAGGTCTCGGCTCTTCTGCATACGACAATCCAGACGAATGAGAAATACTCCTACGAGGTTTTAAAAAAGTTCCCCTCTTGCTTCAAACGTAATAACTTTTCTAAGCCCCGGCAAGAAAAATCGCATCTGGGAAGCATACCTCACTGATCCTTCCCAGGTAGGGCAAAAGACCCAGCGATGGGCCACAGCACATAAAAATTCCAACAGCTCCATAGCACGCCTGCCCCCGTCGTGACAGGCTATCAGCATTGAAGCGGAAACACTTCAGACGCGTTCGTGGAACAGACGCCTAGTTATTGGAATATTCCTGCGACGTGGCCCATCACCGGATCTTTTATCCTACTTCGCTTCGGCTCGCTCTAGCGTGATAGGGTGGAGACGGCAGGCTCTCTTGGAGATTAATTTCGTCCTCGAAGAATTTTTTTATATGTATGAATACGATTTTCCCCCCATTTTCACATGAAAGTGTGCCGATTTAGCCATTAAAATATCCCCTACCGATAAAGACTGCGGCCGCCTGCGTTCCGCCATCTAAGGGAAAGTAGATATGACGTACCAGGTCCGAACGAAGGTAAACGTTTATATAAACCAAATTGTCGCGCGTTATTTTGACAGTGACAGGCTTAAAGTCCCCTTAACGACCCCGCCCTTTCCGGTACCTTAGCCTATTTAGTTCTCTGTATTTTAGCCATTTTTCCATTTTTCTAACGAATTTGTGCCGATTTAGTCATAAAAATATATCCTACAGATACCGGACTGCAGCCGCCTGCCATGTTAGGGAGAGTCGACATTGCATACTAGGTCCAAATGGAGGTATTCCTTAAAAATAAAATTAAAAATAAAAACAGGTGGGTTATTTTTGAGAGTGACGGACTGAAAGTCCGGTTAACGACCTTGACACCTTTCATTACTTTAACCTTTTTTTCCCTGCGTATTTTAACCAGAGAACTCGCACTCGAGAGCCAGGACTCCTGCATGGCTCGAGGAAGCGGGTTTGCTTAAAATTTGCTAAAAATCCCCCCGAAGTGACTTCTATTAGCACGACACATCGACGATTCAAGAACTACAAGGAATCTGAACGCACGAATTTCACCTCCTCCTCCCGAAACTCTCGTCGATCGAGACCTCACGGAACGGGCAGCGCCCTCCTAGGTCCCCAGTGCGCCTGCGCCAAGCCGCAACGAGCCAAGTCGAACCAGGAGAGTGTCCTAGAGCGTCAATGGGGATTGCACGCTCTTTATCTCCCATCTCTTCGACCTAGATAGGCAGACGAAAAAGGACAGTACAGACGATTTTTCCTCCTATTGTCCTGCTTACGATACGTGGCAGAGGATAGACCACATCATACGGTGTCAATCAAGGTATCAGCGTAGTTTGTGATATCAAGAGGCGAATGCACCCATTTCGATATCACGTGTCGAGGTCGAGCGTTCCTTAATTTTAGAGTTGGCCTAATCCTCTTAAAGCTAAATATATATATATATTTTTTCTTTTTAGCGTATCCTAGTTGCTTACTTCCAAGTCCTTAACTTCAACATTACCCCCACCTTTTTGCCTGTCCATGAAAGTATCCAGTTTCTTCTTTAAAATAGCTACAGAAGCGGTTCTATTATGCTCCCGATTCCAGGGAAAGAGGGAAGGGAACTTTTGTGTACTGTGCGAAAAGCGAGACCCATGCCGACATCTAGTGGTTGGGCGAGGAACTTCAACGTGTCGTAGTTATCCACCAGGAGTTCTGCAGTTCTTCCACGTTGGGCCCACATTGGGCCGACATCGTCCCCCAGCATTCACGTTCCGCCGACGTGGGCCCAACGTAACGTGTTTTCTGGGTGGCTTTCGGCATATTTGCTACGATGTGAGACGAAGTCTGACGATTCATCTCGATAGTTTCTTTAAATTTAAATTTAAATTAGTTGTGATCGCGGAAAGCGGTGAAAGGTGAAAGACGAAATTTCACGGGCTAAGTCTCACACACTTAATGCTAGCATCACCTTCGGCGTATCAAGTGGCTTCAAAAGGAATTCATGAGCTTTCCTTTAAAAAAAAATCCACCTGCATACTCTGAGATGCCCGAAACGAAAACAAGGATCCTCATCGCCATCCACCACGCATTTCCGATTAAGGACCCGATCACCCTCACCACTGCGCCGTACCTCCAACCGTTCCGTCTTCGTTCAGCTGTCACGACGGATCGCAGCAGAAGCGGCTGCACCGCCCGATTGCGACACACGAGACCCCGGTGCCCATCGAGACTCGAGGGCCCCTGTCATCGCCATGCGTCCTTCGAGCCCGCGGATTGAATTTCATGTTTGGAATGAGGAATGCCCACGAGGACCGAGGAGCTCGAAGGCCCTCGAAGGCCTCGGTTCCTCGTCCGGCCTTTCCAGGAAGACCATCACGCAGCATGGCAATGAAGGGGAAATTTTTTTTCGGTGGAACGCGTCGAATGCGGAGGAAACACCGCAGAAGGGCCTATTTTTGTTGTTCGGAGGAAAGGAGTCAGCGTTTCGTGGTAAACGCCTCAGGGAGTTCGATGCGATCGCAAAATGAATGCCTACCGTGTTTGTTTACCTTTTTTTTTCCCGTGGGGGCGATCTCGCGCATCCTGTGTGCATCGTGCTGACTCATGGACCCAGGAGATGGGAGATAAGAGAGAGGAGTGAGGAGTGAGGAGAGGGGAGTGAGGAACATTTCCTGTCAGATTTCCTCACCTGTCCTCGCCGGCTCGCCTTCGCCGCGAAACGAAGAAACACGCACGGAATGGCCTGGGATAGCGGCAGGACCTCTCGAACCCGTGAAATCGTTGAGGTAAGCCGATCGTCGACGGAGCGGGGAAGGGAGAAGCCCCAAGACTGCCTCGCTGGGATTCCGCGGCCGTCCCGATCGGTTTCGATTCGCCGAAATTATTTTAATCGTCCGATTGTACTCAACGGCGGTCTCGAGAAAACGCGAAAAGGGAGTAGGGCAGAGGGGCGAACGACTCCACTTTTGAAACGGTCCATTGGATTGCACGGCTTATTTCGTTCGAGTCCGATGCTTTTCAGGACGACTCCGACACCTGTCTCTCGTGCTTTCCACGAACAGGCACCAGGGTCGATCGAAAACGCGTCGTACTCAACTGAATAAAAGTAAAAAATATAACGGAATTTTGCACGATGTTTGCATTGAGCACCTTCGCCAGACCCATGATGGCCGCCCTCGCACGACCCCATGTCCACGGTCCATCCCATTTAAAGTCCAACCTATTCCAAGGCCGTGGAACGCCTCAGGGTCCGTCGTTGTGCAAGCCTGCGTTTCGCCAAAGCCAAGTTTTACGTTGGAATGTTGACCTACTTCCTTGTTAGGTTGGATCTTTAACTTTGAGATCGCAGGGACCCGACGTGTGTCACGAACGAATCGACACGGTCTGTTCCATCGAGGTTTAATTTTTCGATTTTGGTTCAGACTTTCCTCCCTCGCGACTCAAAGCCTATGTCCATTGCTCAAAGTTAAGGCCAGCCTGGGTAGAGGAAACAGACTCAGACATCAGACCCATCCGCGCTTCTAAGTTATGGAGCAGGGAAGGACGCTTACTCATTGGCCACACGTTAGACCTGTTGTCCCGTCGTTGTCACACCCGCCTCCTCAGTCAGCTCGTGTTTCTCCTCTGGAACGGTGGCAAGGTAGTAGGTGTCACTTTTTTTTCCGGGCCTCGAGGGATGACAAACCCTCTCGTTTAGAGAGGAGAGGGATTAGGCATATCAAATAAGTTAGGCCTATCGAGAAGGCTTTTCAGCTTTCTCAGAGAATATACTTGGAAATGAAAAAAGTTCTCTTCCCTCCCACTGCCAAAAACCTTTTAGATCCCAAAGGGTAAAAAAACCACGTGCATTAATTGCAGCAATTAGTTGTATCCATTGAGAGCTAAGAGACATCTCACATCATTAGGCCTATAAGTTTAACATACTTTGGAGGTAGACCCATATTTAGTGGACAGGTGGCAGCTGACCTGCTTTGTTGATTGGCTTAATACATGAGTACCCATTGTCTGTGCTTGCCAGTTTACCAATTTGGACTAACATGGTATTAAGTATGATTAAACTCACGTTAAGTTGTGTTGATCCCAGCTGTAAAACACTTTAAATAGATATCCTAATTGGCTCGACTTTGACCATATACTGTCTTGATGCAGGTGTGGAAAAGGATTTAGTAATATGACTCTTATCTTGAGCTCACTATTCATTTCAATTGGGCCTCAGTGAAGTGATTATGAGCCTTCAGTGCATGCTTTGAGTAGGGAGGAGTAGTGATGAGCCTGATGAAGCTAGAGTCCTCATCCTGAACTCCTCCCTGTGAAGATGCATGAAGGAGGAGGGGGATTCAGTGCTCCCAGCCATGAACGTGATAAAGGTGAGTCACCGTTTCCTTTCTTTTTTTTAACTTTACCCCATAGGAGCAGGATTGTATCTAAGTCATTAGGCACCTTTTGTCATTTGAGCTCTCATGCAGGACCCCTTTCAGGACTTTTCCATCACCAAGACTGTTTGAAGGTGTACAAGCACCATAATTAACCAGGCTTACAACTGAATTTCACTTCTCACATTGAAGGAGATTAAATCTTCCTACAGGAGTCTAGTTTAAATGCATGTAACCTGGAGAGGGTCTCATGAATAAACTAATGTATTTTGCCAGAATTGTTAAGTGACTGAGACCATGGCTTAACTACTTGCTTGCCCTTCTCTGCTTTCAAAGCTCCATAAGCCTTGCTGTGCTAAATTGATGAAGTTGAACTTTTGTGCCACTTGCAGATTTGTGAAGGCCTTTGTTACTAGGGTAAACCTAATAGATCTAATGTGATGCCCTCAGTCAAGTTTTTCTTATTGGTATTTGCAGAGAAGAGACTCTTGCGAGGTTTCTCTAGGACAGCGGAGAACGAGAGTCTCGTTTCTGAAGCCCGCTGTGCATTGGCCAAAAAGGTTGAAGATCCTCCAAGTGGAGACAGCAAAAAGTTTTTTGTTGAGACTCCAAATGACACTTTCACCTTGCCTGACTTCAGTCTCTATCCAGGTAGGTCTCATCATGCATCCACAGGTGAATTTGCCCCAATTTGGAATCCCTCCCTCAGCTTTATTTTCAGTATATATGCAGGGATGTTGTTAATTTTGCATTTGTTTGGAATGTCATTCTGGAAACGTGAAGAAAGTTCTTTTGCTCTTGCTAAAACCGTCTGGAGAAGCTTAATAAAATGGTGATTCTTATCATATCTATTGGTGAAGATGGGAAGAAAATATACTTATTCATAATATATCAACGTTTCTGGGCCTCCTTTCCTGAAAGGAAAGAGACCACTTATGATCCCATCCTGTCTGTGTGCCATTCTGATGATAACTAAGAAAATATTGGCCTGACCAATGTGAAAATTGGCTAGGAGGTAGATATGAACAAGATACAGACTGAGTGTGTGGCAAATTAGTCTAAAATTTTCCATTTTTATCACAAATTTTGGATTTGAAATTGCTCTCGGGGGGAGTAAGGCATAAGTTCTCGAAAGCACATTTAGAATCTGGACCATGATGCACATGCATGCAAGACCCAGGCCTACCGCACAGTGCTGTGTCCCCAACAAGTGCTGGCCGTTCTCTCCTATCCTTCATGGCAGATGGATCAAACCACATACAACCCTCCCATCTTCATTCATGAGCACCATAGGTTGATTTGTCAAATCTAACCGAGAAATGAGAATTTTGATGGTCAAGGGCTGGAAAGAGATGGTATTTTTTTCAAGTAGGTTCCAAATGAGGCTCTTTAATGTAAGGAGTCCCACTACTGGACTTGGTTTGCTCATCTTAATATGCCATGCCATGGAAAGCGCCAAATAATTTTTTTTGTGATCATGTAGAAAGCACAAAGCAGGGAAAGCTTCTTGTTGCCCTATCTGGCCATGCAACACATCTGTCCATTTTTCATCACTGAAAAGAAACAGGGAAATCAGAATAAATGGCTTAGTACTTGTGGAAAGGGATGATATACCATCAAATCACCCTTCCCCAAATTATGGAAATTTCCAGGTTCTATACATTTACTTATGCTGTTATAGTGAACGTGACATATCGGTGGATATCTACTCTAAAATGCTTAGGCCTAAAGAAGACTCACTTAAATGCACACATAAATGTCCATTCTGTCAGTCAATCTTGGAGACATAAATAATGCTAAAAAAAATTCATTGATATGCTTGATGTGTTGGGGCCAAGCACCTTCATAGTAGGCTCTGTGGCAAATATTGTCTTGGATCATAAGCCCATCAACTAGGCTGTTGTCACAATGTGTCTTTATATTCACAGAATTATAGAAATGTAATCCTATTCTTATGTTTGCTAACTTTGTTTAAAAAATGTATCTAATTGTGCACTGGCATTAAGCTGCTATGTTCTTTAAACAGCTCTCCTTTTCATGGCAGCTCATTGAGGGATTCCAAATCTAATGGAATATCTTATGTCTTGTGTGGTGATTTTTTGCTTTCGCCCTTATTATTGGAACAGAGGACTTCCGAAATTATTTGGAGAGGGATCTGATAGACTCCACTATTCTGGTCTCACTGGAGGGGACAAAAAGGCTGAATTGGTGGTGTGGAAAGAATGCCTTGCAGAAACTGTGGCCTCTTGCAACCACTGGGGATGGGAACTGTCTTCTTCATGCTGCTTCACTGGGTGAGAATATTCTTCGTGTGATTCTTGTCTTTCATGTCATGGACTGGGAATGATCCATGAAATAAGCTGTAGCACTAAAAAGGAGGTGGGGATAGTGGGAGTATATTGAATTTCGTGATTTTTGTTTTTATCCGGTACACTTGTGAAATGAGTTGCTTGACTCCAGAGTCGAGCCAGTCATTTCACAAGTGGACTCTGGACTAGCATAGTTCCCATACATGCTTTGTCCATGGTTTTGTGCTCTATTACACCCTGGTGCCAATGCATTGTGTACATATCTGATATTTCTCCTCCTTCACTCTTCCAGCATTTTCTCTTCTCTTCTACTGCACCATTAAGTTCTTTCAAACCCCTGAAGTATTTTACTTGTTGACTGATACATTTCATTCTTTCTTCTTCATTTTCATGGTTTTTTCTTTGAAAATTTCAATAAAACTATATAAATCTCAGTTTTCTTAGCATATATTGGTTCATTGGGCATAAGACATGAATCACATAAGCATACATCTCTCTAAGCACTATCTTCAATAGAACATCTGGATGCTCTTTTAATGGTACTATGAGATTAATTTGGTGAATCCCAAGAAATGAGAAATGTGTTTCTAAGAATTCTTGTTTTTTTCTGGGTGTTTAGGGATCTGGGGCTTCCAAGACAGGGGGTTGACTCTACGTACAGCATTGCATTCATTTCTCACTCGGGCCCCCCAGAGACATGCATTGTTGAGGAGGTGGAGATGGCAGCAGATGATCACCAATCTCCAGTCTGGTAGGGCTGTGCATGTATTCTTAGAAATCCTTAAACTGTTTCTCTCAGAAATATCTTCTTTCCAAGAAGTCGAGGCCGAATGAGGTAAATAGTGTGTATCTTAAATGTGTGTTCATTCCTTGCTCCTAACATTTCAGGTATTTCTTCAATTTCTATCATGAGAAGGCAATATTAACTTGTTCCCTAGCCATCTTTCCTGGGCCTTTATATCACATCCAATGATGGGTGAATGGAAAGTTGTGCATGAACAGAGATTCTCCATTTTGAGAAGACAGATGTTAATGTGCATGTTGAACAAGTTTCTCAATTTGTCAAGCAGGGCTCGTCTATGATGAAAGTGAATGGGAAACAGAATGGAACAACATTCTCCAGCTTGCATCGCCTCAGCCACGGAATGGGAAGAACAGCGAGGATGGCAACAGGTATGCCCTGCAAATCTTCACTTTTTTTCTGTTGCCATGGAGATCACCTGGTGGTGTTTGTTGTGGTTTGTGGTGCTTGCTTATAAAAATAAGTTCCCTATTTTACCCTATAGTCTGTATCCTGAATCCTTGTGCAGCAGCATTGCCTACTGGCCCCCCCCCCCCCCCATGGATCACCATAAATGGGATTAGCACTTGTCAATTGAGTTGATTGTGTGACTCCATATTTTATTCAGGGGGTGGGGAGGTCATAAAAGGGAAGTAGTTCAATTCAGAAAAGTTTATTTTTCCAAGTTAATTTCCATAAAAATTCCCCTTCATCAACATTATTGTTCGGCACTACATTCAATTGGAAGAGTCATGTCATCTTCATCCAGTTTATATATTTTGTTTCTGTCCTCACTTTCCCTTTGAAGTATCACCATACTTTTGATTGCCCATTGCTTCATTCATCAAGAGAATTTCTCCACTTCTATGGACCCAGATCTTTCCTCATTAGGTTATCCCTCAGAGATTTTGCTGTATCTATGAAAGCATTCACTATATGCCTGAGGGAAACAAGATCAGAGAAACTTTTATTTGGAGTCATTGTTATGTCTTTCAGACCTCTGGTTAAACTCTGTCAGGTTACCATGACAATAACAGCTTATGGAATCTTCCCCCATTTAGACATAATGATATAGCATATCTTGAATTACCCAAGTAGCCTTACCATCTTTCCAATGATGAAGTACTTTCAATGTTCCTAGTGGAGGGAGAGATGAGCCAATTGTATTTGAAGGTCTTGAGGAATTCCATGTCCTTGCCCTTGCTCATGTGCTCAAGAGGACCATCATTGTCGTGGCTGATGTCTTTCTCAAGGTCTGTCTCCCTCTGTCTGTGCTTTTCCTATTCATAGTCTGTGCCAATACTCCATGATTCTTACAGAAAGTATTTGATGTTTTGCCTGTTTTCTACTGTAATCATGGAATGTGGTTAGTTAGCATGATGGACATCTATAAACCTCAAGTAAATCTGTAGCCGCATTTCAACCAGTTTGATGCTCACTTTCATTCAAGAATGACTTGCTCACCTTGAGTCACCCAGGAAGAAATGATTTGCTCATTTTCCCTATCAAAGGCATTATAGTAATTTTTTCATGCTGGGATATCATTTTAATTTATTCAAGCACTAAAAATGGTTCATGAAGGTTGTAGGTTTGGGTAGGTGAAAAAAAAAGGATATCTTTTTAAGGAAAAGAATATATTTTACAGTCCATCACAAATTATAAGGTTATTAACCCATTCACAGTTATGCATTGAAATATCAGTTGTTTTCCAGGGAGGATTTGAAAAACTGGCCTGTGAAAAGGTTAATATAATAGCACTAGCTGGTACCCATGAAGTATTGATGTTCTAATTGAGGCTAATCAACTCCCATCTTGTATCATTCTAATGAGACACACCCCTGGAATTTTGGAAAAGGCATATTTTAGATCAATAATATTAGGTGCATCTCATCATTTCCCCCCTACCCCTCTCCCTGACATTTCTCTGTATGCTGATTTTCAGGGAGTTCCATCCCATAATATTCAAATGAGGCACATTGTACAAATTTAGAACTTGAAAATAGGAAATTAAAGATGTTTCCCATCATCAGAGATCCTCCCCCCTTTCCACAATTTCCTTCTGTAACAATTTGCAATGTGTCTCGTAGCATTCTAGCAGACAACGTTTGAATTTGGGGCCGCCACGCTTTGGAGCGATAATAAAGATGCACTCCCCTCTGAGAACTGCCTACATTATATGTGTGCAAATTTTCAGCACATTCTGCTCCATAGTGTTCAAGTGAGACATGTCATTCGAATTTCAAAAGCTTGGATGAAGACAAGGAGATGATTTCCATAATGGAAGACCTGCATTATACCTATGCACCAATATTCAGCAAGTTCCATCTAAAAGCATTAAAATGGGACTCACCATTCGGATTTAGAATTTTCAATAATATAGAATCAAATATTGAGGATGCCATTCGGCATCAGATACCTTTAGTACTATGGCATTGAACTCTGGAAGGGATGCAGGTCAGTTTGATTGGACTGACCTGACCCACGTGGGGCATATAGCTCAGCTGGCAATTGAGTTTCTAGTTGGGTGCCTGTGAAGGCACAAAGAACCCAAGTTCTCAAGCTTTGAGACCTAAATGTGCTCAGCCCGACACGATCCACAGGTTGGGCACACATGCCTTCTCATCGGTTCTTTCAAACCTGATTTTTGCCACCATCAGTAGAGTTCTGTTCAATCCATACAGTAAAAGAAAAAGATTATTAAGACTATCTTTTCCACACCCATATGAAACCCAAAGACATGATGTAGCCAATATGGCATCATCAGAGAGAGACAAGAAATTGCTAGTCTTCACTCTGCTTATGTTCCTGGTCTGGCACATAGAGGCAAACCTTTGCTATTAGGCTTAGGTTTGGCCTATGCTTTGCAGTCTAACTTCACTGTGAGTTTATCATGGAGAATTTGAAGTAAAATCAAGCTTTCCTGTTGAATCTTCAGTATGGAATTATCTTTAATAATTTATTCTGAAATATTGACAAATATCGCATAGGCTTCACATATCAGCCAATATCGGAATCTGTAAAATCTTACATCGGTGGACCTCAAGTATTCATCTCTTGCTAAGAGGATGCCCATTTATGATCGCTAGACTGACAGGTATTATCGCAGACAGGTCGGAGAAATGGGGTAATCCTTAAGAAAGTCATTCTTTCCATGCTAAAGTTGGGAAAGAGAATTTGCTTTTACTGTCAGGTTTTGTATTGCATCCCTTCCTCCACCATCTTGGACACGAATTCCTTGAGGGAGAATGTGCACCCTTCACTCATCACACCCATGAAGGAGGTTCTCCTTTTCCAGCAAATAGGGTCAGAATCAAGATGGTTTGGTTTATATAACAATAGGACTTTTTTGGGGCCTTTAATTCTCTCTCACAACAGTTCTCATAACCTTTATGCATGGACATATGTTGACCCATGAAGCTGTGTACTGTTAAGTTCTTCTCACTGTGGCCTCAAAGAGCAGCTGTCATCAAAAACATGTCTTTGTGGTTAAATGTGTGCAAATGACCTGTGCATGTATATATGTTGTTTCTGTGCGAGCAGGATGCATTTGGAGAAGCAATGGCCCCTATCAACTTTGGAGGAATATATTTGCCACTGGAGATGAGCGAATCAGAATGCCGCCATTCCCCTTTGGTATTGGCATTTGATGCTGCTCACTTCTCTCCATTGGTGGTCATGGAAGCTGATCCCAATGGTGACCACTATCCCCCCCCACCAGGTACATCTTCAGTGTCCAGATCTTTCAAACTAGCTTAACATGCATTTATTGTTTTCACCAGGACTTTTACATGGGAAGTATGTAGTTAGTTCCCTTCAAATGAGAGTTGTGACTGTCCAAAGAACCTGGCAGACCCCAGAAGCTTGAGAAATGCAATTCTAGCAATAATTCATGTTTTATTTCCAGTTATTAATCCTGTATTACCCCTTATTACCAATATCTGAGTAGTTGAGGAAGGGAGAACGTGTGCATTTACTTATCTCTGTCAGCAATGAGTCTGCTCTGTAATGTGTATCTTATTCCACTTTTGTGGGACCCATTTGAGCATAACAAGTAATGCACTTTTGCCATTTGCTACTGTTGAGGTAAGCCAGTCTTTTAAGCCATGTAGGGGTGAGCTGTCAGTTTTACCATTTTCAAAAATGTTGTTCTTCCTTGGAAAGATCATGCACAATGGATTGCATTCATTCCTCTCAAGATTTTATCAGCTTTAAGGTTTTTTCAATTTGACTACTCTCTTCGACAGCTGGGATACCTTTGACAGATGTAGAGAATCATCTGCTCCCACTCCAGTTTGCTGTGGACCCTGGTCCTTCATTCACGTGGGGTCAAGACGATGCCGATCCCCAAGTACGGGAAAAATTCTGCCTCAGTGAAAAGGAAAAAATGGACCTCCTCATGAAATACCTCGATGTGGGACAGGTTCCATTCTCCAACACCTCCCTGGTGCCATCTGGCACCCCATCTCCTGTTGATACTCCACATTCAGAAAGTGTGTCAGATTCTGAGCTCGTTTCCAAGAATCTTGATGGGAAGCATGGGAAGGCAACTGTTGTGAAGCAGTTTGGGAGCCTTGGTCGATCCATGAGCAAGAAATTCAAAAAGAATTTTGAGCACCTTGCAAGCCTTGGGAGAGCAGGATCTCTGCGTACGAAGAAAGACCACGAAGCCAAAGATTGTCCCCCTCCCCCATTGCCAGCAGTGACCACATCTCCTTGTGATGATGCCATCACCCTCACCGTCGCCCTCATTGCCACTGGAAATCGAGACCCCTTTAGAGAGAACCTGATCCAGAATTATCTGGAGGCAGCTAAAGAAGGCTTCCTGGAAGAGCAGAAGTCTGGGAAGGAATCCGTCCCAACTCAGGAAGAGCGATTGCGCCGACGTGTGGAAAGTGAAGGCTTTGTGGAATGTGTGAACCCAGGATGCAACCACTATGGCTCAGCCTCAACCAGCTACCTTTGTGAGACCTGCTTTGAGCGGCAGAAGCGTGAAGAGGAGAACGAGCGCAATCGCTTGCTCTCGAAAGGCCCAGGCTTCTCCTACGGAGCAGGACGTTCTCGGTTCTACACTGAAGTTCCTCGTTCTGAAGAGACAGGCATGATATGGCCCTTGAAGGGGAATTCAATGCCTGACCCAACCCTCTATTTGAATAACAGTACTTTTTACCAAGATCACATCCCATCTACGAGCTATAATCTTTCCAATTACCCAAGAGGAGATAAGTCTTCAACCCTCCCACCTCTTCGCCCGGATCCACCAAATCGCCTGAGGACGGCTCCACTGCGCCAAAGAGCCAGAATGACCCTTGGGGAGAGTGAGGAGCCTCAAGTTTTGCGTTCTAATCCCCCTCATCAGATGATAGTTGGGCCCCCTGGAAGGGGCAGGACGACGACCTTCGTGGGGCAAGAGGATCCCCAAGCCTTGTGGCCAGATACCCCCAGACGTCTTTCCTCGGGTGGCACCCCCCCACGATCCCTTCCCCCGATCCTCGCCTCCTCACCCGTCCATGAGATTCGCTTCACTCAGCAGCTGTGCAAGCAGCATCACTGCGCCAACTACGGCAGCCCCAATTATGACAACTATTGCAGCGAATGCTACCGAGAGATGGGTCGTCCCCTCTTGCGCTCCACCAATGTTTGAAAGCGAGCCTTGTTTGTTCCTGTTGCCTTTAGTCTTTCACTCTTAATGGTTGTACTGCATTTCTCTCTCTCATCACTCCTGTTACTTCTAGAAATTCTTCCCCATCATATCTATCATCTTTGTCAACCCCTCCCAAAGAGAGAATATTGCTACTTGTAGCTTTCTTGCAGTAACTGTATATGAAATGGATCTTAATGTACTGTATTCCCTTTAAAGTCTTTCATGTCCAGGTTAGAATGACCAAAGATAGGAGCTTTCTACAGTGATGATTAACACAAGCACTGCTTTAATTGCAATGTAGAATCCTGCATTCTAGAAGCTCCTTGAAATATGGTTTTGCAGTTGAAAGAGCAATGTGCTCATGCATTTATATGCATTTAATTGAGTGGGAAATTTGAATCAGAATGACGGGTAGCCTTGGAGAACATTCTGTTTGATTCATGAAGGTTTCCATTTCTCTAATTCTCCTAGGGCAGTAGTTTTTCTGTTTTCATCTATGTCCTTGACAAGTTTTTGATGCTCTTTATTGGAGAAAGTGACCTTTACATGAATCTCAAAGACTTGGTTATTACAGTATTCCATTTTGATGAGAATTATGTATTCAAGAGGCAGGCATTGTGACAAAGAATTTTGCTCTATTGACTTATACAAGCATCTGTTGTATGTTCGTGTTTTCTCTAAAATGTACTTTACGGGGGGCAGTGATCTGTGGAGATTTAACTTTGTTAAGTCTCATTGTTACACTAGTGAATTATGTATTAAAAGTTTTGGATTTTGGAAGGGAAAAGGAAGTACAGATGACGTGAATCTTGATTCAAAATATTTTTTTCTTGTATTTTTTTCTCTCTTAATGCTTCATCCAGTTCCAGTGTCTCTATAGTTGATTTGCAAGGCCGGTGGAAAGCCTGAGTCCCTGTGATGTCGTTCCCATTTCTCGCTTCTTTTTTTCCTTTATTACGATACTGACCTCAGAGGTGAGTGAGTTTTCATTTTTTCCCATACCTGAGAAACAGAGCAGCTGTGATTGATCGATTGACGATGAGGTGTGCATGACTAATTATCATGAATCAGCGGTGGCATCTAAGTCATTTTTGTGCCTTCCTACTTCCTGCATTCTCACTCGGTTGCAGAATAAAACTAGAAATACGGTCGATGTCCGTCTTGTCTCTGCCGCTCGGTCTCCCGACCGGTTGCACCCGCCCAGAATGGGTCAGATGGTAATACCAGTGGACACCAATGTGGTTCGAGGTAATTCCTCCCACCAGATGTGGTTTATAATTGCAGTGAACACAGTAAATGCATGGATATCGGCGTGTAAGCTCATTTTTAAAGTGCGCTTTACTTAGTACGTTTTAAAGTACTTTCTGAAAGTAAGGTTGCTTCGTCCCGTTCAGATGTACGTTTTGTTCTTTCTCTTATTCCTGGTCAGGAATGATTTACAAAAGGGGACTGTGGACGTTGGAATTGTACGTTATTATAAAGTACTGCTGATTCGGCATTATCAAAGTTGATGGTTGGCATTGAGGAAGACTTGACAGTAAGGCAGAAAATTCCATCCGAAATTGAGCACGGGAAATTATCGTAAGCTCCCTGTTTCAGCCAATCCAATTTTTTAAGATAACTTTTATAACATGTATGTAATCCAAGAGAGCCAAGGATTGCCAACAAACGAGTCTACGTAATTATTTACTGTACTTTTCGAGTATGGAAAGAACCTCTTGAATTACTGTCGACCGGTATTCCCGTCGACGGGATTGTACGTTTCTTTGAAGGCATGAACCCCATGAAAAACTACTGGTTAAACTAGCTCGATAACGTTTGAGCGGCATATACACCATGTTGTAGCTGATATTTTCCTTCGTCCGCGACTTTTGAACTCATCGCCGTCGAAGTCTCGGGTTTCGGTCCAGTGGCCGTTCGTATTAAAACGCGAGATGAGGGTCATCCAGCCAGCCGAGTTATCAGCTGTTCTTCCGCTGTTCCGGTTTAAGCGGTCGCAAGACTCGATTTTTTTTGTTTTTAATCTCGTGATTTCTTGAGTGCGCTTTTGGCGACTGGGGGGTCGACTGTGCGGAACTGGTCGGTACCCATGCTAATAAATAAAAAAATCTTAGATCCGATTATTTGCTTCCTTGGTTTTCACGGAATTATTGGAAAATTATTCGACCCAGTGATTGGAAGTGACGCAGAGTAGACTTAACGTCCAACATCATCGATCGGATTCCCTGCGGATCCGTCTCTACTCGACTTCGTGGCATCAATAAGAGAAGATTTCCTTTGTACCTCATCCTGCCATTTCCCCTGGGGATTTTAAGTTTTTCTTGGAAGACTTGGATCCTAAAATGCACTTGTAAAACATTTAATCCCTTCCTTGAAGGCACGTGTCGGCTCGCTTTTATCGGTGAACGTTAGCAACTGAAAAGAAGGGAAGCAAAAATGTTGCATCTTGAAACTGCTCAGCCGAACGGAACCATTTTTGCTGGAAGAAAAAGCAGCTCGGGACCGGCATCGCAACCGGAGTGTAGGGTACGGAAGCGTGAAAAACGTCAAATTTCGCGAGGAAACCGACACAAAATCCGTCGACACATTTCACGAGGCTCTTCCAGGAATAGTCCCGAGAAATGAGCCGAGAACAGCGACGGCCGTGCTTCGAATCGAAATTCTCGACGACGAACTCATCTTTAATGCATTCGTTCCGGCAGTAACGGACGAGCACGAGCGAAACGGTCGACCGAGATCCACGAATTCCTCGTGCCTCGGCCGAATCACGAGTTACCCGTTCGAGAACTTTCGCCTTGGGGAATGCTTCGCGTCCCACGTGCACTAATTGGGCCATTGGGAGAGAACTGAAGGGAATGCATGGATGCCGGCCGCTTCGAGTCGGCGGCAATCCCGTCATCTTCCAATAAAGGTTCCATTCACTCGGGACCATAACTATCCTGAATGGCGTCTCTGTGCATCGTGCTTGCCCCCCCTCTTTCCCTTCGCGCTGGGGCATAAGCAAAAACGAATTTTGGGCGTCTGGGTTTCGAACTCTATGGAGCTGAGAAATGTCTACGAACAAAGCTTATTGTACGAAGGAAGGAGGGGGGGGGGGGGGGGGGGACAGCCAAATCCATATCTTCGTGTTCTCATTTGGACGGATCGATCGACTTTCCTCATTAGTAAATCCTTCATCTGAACTTCATTTTTTTCACTCCGTGTTTCCTCGAGAGTCTCACCTCCTGGATCTATACGCACTTCATCCGAAGCAAAAAAAAATCATAATCACGAGGGATGAGATGCTGCAGGACTTCTTTTTGGAGACGCAAAAGTTTTAAGACGAGATTCGACCGACAGACGGGTGACGTGAACGCTTTCCACCCGCACGTCGTTCATCGTAACAACCGCAGTCGAGAATAACGCATCCGGATGGGGCCGGTTGGATTCGTTTCAAAGAATCATTTCTCGATGCACCAAAAGTAGTTTGCCGCTTGAGAAGTGAGAGAAGTTCATAGTCGGAGATGATTTTCCTCCGTGTTACCTTCGCCCAGGTGGTGCCCACCCTTATTTACGACACAGGATTCGCATTCAAAATTTTTCTCGAATTCGGCCGTTGTCGAATATAGGGACGGATGGAGGAATGGGAATGGATGTAGGGATTGGGATGGATGGAGGGATTGGAATGTGATGGAGGGATGGGGATGGATGGAGGGATGGGGATGGATGGAGGAGTGGGAATGGACGGAGGTATGGGGACGGATGCCCCGAAAACGACTCCACGCCTTCTCTTTCCCTCATCTCCACTTTCTATCAGATAGTATAGAAGCAACGTCGCGGTTCTCGGTTGAACACATCCGTATGGAGAAACCCTGGCAAGGATTTCCCAGCCGTGTTTTCGTCTGCCCTTCTCAGAAATCGTCTGCTCTACTAGCCCCCCCGCCCACGTGCCCTCTCGTGTCGACTCGTTATCTGCATTCGGAGAGTTGCCCTTTCCAGGAAACGCGTACTCATATCCCAGGAGAAAATACACATGTTTTATTTAACAAAAACTGTAAGCCGAGTGCTCGAGATTCCCAGAAGGCACAAGACCGGAGCGATACGAATTCAGCGACTTCGGCCTTCGCGATTTCGATCGTGAGCTCTGATTAGTACTTGTAGTCCTCGATCGGTACATGAGGTCCCGGAAGACATCGAAACGAACGAAACTCCTCGATTCGTCGAAGTCGGTTCGATAAAACTTCCTTAAAGTACACCTGAATGTTCCACATGTTGAGTACTATTAAGTACCTCCGGTCGGGTACTATTAAGTACCTCCGGTAGTAGAAAGTTGTTTAACCCTCCATATGCCTCCATGCCGTCGAGATGTCTCCACCATTTCCCTTAGAATGATTTGGGGGAATACGACCTCAAGAAGCGAAACCCGGTTTCATCGGTTCATCGTGGTCGAATTCGACATCGAGGACGAGAAAAGACGTCGCCATCATCGCGGAGAAAGCTCGCTTCTCGTTATAGCAACGTTCATCCGACGTGCGTCCGGCTTTTAACAATTACTTCCGCTTACTTGCTCATGCATACGGTGGACGCCCTACTAATATCTAAAAGAGCCTTGGGAGTGGCTCATGGCTCATTTCATCGGAGGCGATGGCTCCCCGGACGAACCTGGCTCCCCCGACGGAAGACCCAGGTTCGAAAGCAAAAGGTTCGCCTTTGGCTCTCGGGTTTTTTCCGGCGGACGAGCTATGGACAGACGCGATGCGTGTCGGCGCGGATGAACGGGTGTAACGGCCGTCGGATGTCGGGCAGAGCAGGTAAGGCCGACCGACCGTCAGGAGTCAGGAGTCAGGAGAGTTTCGATGTCTTCCGGGACCTCATGTACCGATCGAGGACTACAAGTACTAATCAGAGAGCATTCCACGCGTTCACCACTCTGCAAGTAAAGAAGAAGACCGTCCTGTCATCTGGCCGTTCCTCCGAGAAAACTTAAGTTCCTGCATCATCGGGGAGGTCGTGCTTAAATCGCCGGCATATGTACTTCGAGTCCACTAAAGCTACTGGAAGGCTGCAGTGGGTTTCATGCAGCACTCGATATTTCCCCACGTACAAACAAGGGAATAAAATTCGGAATCGCAAACGCATTTGCTACGAGTGGAAACTCGATCGAAGGCGACCCCCAACAATTCTTGCGCCATGGATGGAGGAAGGACGGTTCACCGAATCCCAATAAGGGACTGCCGCATGATGCAAGACCGAGATGACTTCAGTCGACGAGTAGCAATGTGAGTGAGTGGGAGCCTGCGACTAGAGACTTTCAGCGAAGGAGAAGTGATCCTGCGCCTCGTGTGCTATCTCAGACGACTTGGCAAATTTTCCGGGACGGAAATACGTTGCAAACTTTCTTCGTACATGCACAACAATTTTAAAAATATACGATAGAAAGCATTTCTATTTAAGATAGGAGGGATATCCACGCGCATGAAAATTTCGTGCCAAGAGATTTTCTGGAGTGCATCCAGCGGATGTCCTCCAGGCGCTACATGAGGAAATCCGCCGATTTTTCATGCGGATGCCCAGCGGATGTCCAGCGGATGTGCTGATCGTCCCTGCGGTCGTGCAGAAACGGAAAACGGCGCTGCCGACGGGTCGGTGTTGTGTTCCCGAGAAGTCGGTTGCTGACTTGCATGCGACAACACTGTTGACAACACTGTTGGCAAAACGCAGCCGAAATGTCGAGTATTTTCAACAAGCATTCCGGAGGGACCGTAGAATAACTTGGATGAAATGGTTTTCCTGCTATTAAGTGGTTCGAGGTTCAATTAGAGCTCGAGTGTCATAAGTGGAGCGATTGCGTGCAACTCGCTTGCAAAAATTGCAAGTCTCCAGTCTTCCAGTGCGCGCTGAACGGGGCTGAACATTTCGGCTCTCAGATATGCGCAGATATAGTCATATTTTCTAAATTCGCCCCAAAACGGTCAGGGAAAAACGAGTCGGAGAAAATGTCGCGAAGGGCCATAATTCTGGTGGCCACATTCCCTCCCCGGATGGCCACATTCCTCAGATGGCCACATTCCCTCTGATTTACCTCATCCCCCATTTGCTGCGACCGATTCGGAAATTTCTGCGCTACGTTGCCTTTTGTGTCCTGGAATATAGCCTACTCGAAAAAAAAGAGATGACGAAACCACCAAGAGTGAAGCCACCGGTGCCCTTCACGAGTCGGATTCCGTGTCCTTCGTTCCTCCAAATGTGTTTCGTCGGATGAAGAAAAAGAATCTCCCAAAAGCTCTCGATCGGAAGGAACGAAATTCGACGAAGTCGCTGTCCTTGCGGAGGGCATGAACCGGAGTTCTGTGGGGGAGGGGGGGGATGGGGGGGGGGGCAGGGGGGCAAGGGGGCAGGGGGGCAGGAGGGGAAGATGTTTTGGAGGTCATTCCGCAATATCATTCTTACTGAGATGTTATCGTGCTTTAGGATCCGTTTCAGCTTCCATGCAATCTCTAGATTACGTGGAATTTCATTTCACATTTCATTACGCACACATTTACCATTGATTCGTATGAAACTTTTTCACTCGAGGTGGTCTTGTATGAGACTTCAAAGTGGAAATTCTCGTTTTTCTAATTATTTCCCTTTCTTCACTTTTTAAATTATTTATTACTTCTTTTGATTGCTTTGATCCTCGCGCGACTCACCTCTGAGGAAGATCTGCAGTTGAAAACGCGGCCTCGCCGGGAGCGTGGAGACCGCGACGTGTGCGTCGCGCTCGAACTGCGAGAGGACTGGGGGATCCGCGAGGTGGCGGGAGGGGGTCGTCCAGGGATGCCATGTGCTGGGGACGAGCGGGGTTGCCAGGGGGGCGTCGGGCCCGAGGGTGGGGCGGGGACCGAGGAGGTGCCCACGCCGCGGGAGGCGGCTTTTTCCCGGACGCAACATTTCTCTCTTTTTTTTAAAATTTACTTTGAAAAAAATGCATGCACGTAAAACTAGGTCCGTGGCGCAACACACGCTTCTGTCACTTTGGAATATACCCTTGTGGAATGTAACACTCGGCGGACAGATAAGACAAAGACAGCAAGGACGCTTGGGTCTCTTGTCGTGGTTCTGGATTTCATCCTCTGGATATTTGCTCTCAAGGCCTTGTGCAGGCTCGTGCCAGAAGAGCTGCAGTCGGGCCAGGATGGACTCGGACCTTCGGCCCGCGGTGCGGACTCGGGGCCGCGGTGCGAGCCGAGAGCGCGCCCGAAACTCTCGGCCCGACGAACCTCTACCATGTGCTAATATCGGTCATGCGCAACTCTCTTCCAACGTGTCTGCCATGGAATCACTCCGTGCCTCTGACGTTCTGGTGGCTTCTTCCTCGAACCGCCGCTATTGCTAGCACACATGTACTTTAGGAAAACGTCCACGAGCGTAAATGTGGGCAGTGCTAGGGTTTCGTGAAGTGAGGCCTATAGTACGTGTGCTAAACTCTGGATGGACTCGTTCTCTTCGCGTGAAGATATCGTGCGAGTGGGCCTAGACTAAGCCTGTTTATTCGTCTCCATGGTTATTTAACGTGGTATTGCTTCTGCCTCACCGCCTAGGCCTAGAGCGTCTTACGCGTAATACTATTACGAACATCTCTTGCGTATCACTTTATTGGCTTATCAAGTCTATAAATGGATGGGAGCCTCCGCATTTATTCCCTGGACGATGCCCGTATGACCATTGCCGATGTCGATGGGCGGGAGCGCCTTGCAAACTCGCAATAATTTGCAATGGATTTTTTGCCCTAGAATAACTACTTTCGTGTGAGATATCGCCGCACTTTCCTTGAAGCTTCGTAGAAACATCATGCGTAATATGAATTTGAGCATGCTAATTAATTTTTTATTAGGGCTTTACTATCTCAGCCCTTATGGGCTAACCTGCAAATATGACATTCTTTGGTACTCTCAAACCATCATATTTGTAGGCCTATTACTCTTTCATTTGCAGTGATTTTCAATTGATTGCACCCCATATCCCTTAACTGTGATATGTGTCATCCAATTGAGTGACATCTGTTGTCTCAATGTAACTGCCCCCAACTAAGTCAGCTACTTGAGGTGAAATTAAGTCTTTCCTGTTTCCATCATGGTAGGAGAAGGTGTGCAATCAATTGAAGAATCACCATGAGACTGAATTTCAAGAGGAGGAGGCAAATGTAAAATCATAGTAGAAGAAAGTAATTATGTAAGCTGTGGTGGCTCTGGCATTCATTTTAATTTCCTGGATATTTTTTTTATGAATTTAGCATTGATCTCTACTAGGCCTTGTGTGTTGAGCTGGTTCAAGGTGGAAACATAGACCTTGCCATGGCAGGTAGACATAGTCTTTAGGAGTTGATTGCTTTGTTCACCTCTTGGAAGATGGCCAAGAATTGAGATTTTTTATGGAGGTTACAAAGGTAGCCCATATTACTGAGCAAAGGTGGAGAAAAGAAATTTTCTCATTCGAACCTGGCCTAATGCTCTCGGTATGTGGTCTCGACGTCTGCAGCACGGTTTGCTCGGTTCGTCTTCCGCTCGCCCAACCGACCGTCCTCGAAAGTTGCCAAAATGAAGGCAAAGAATTATTTCAGGACTGGAAGCCTGACAGGGACAATGATGTACCCTAGTGGAACTAGTTTTCAATTTATTTGAATTGCTCATAAAAAAAAAACCTGTAGCTTCTCCAGTGTCAAGATAGCTCTAGTTTGCAACTTTGTGGTTGCTTGTAACCGGTGCAAGCTTGAAAGAGTAAGTGGGACATAGGACCCCTATACACTCCAGAATAGATGGAAGAAGAGATGCAATGGTGGGCATAGGGAGGTAAAGGGCAGATCCAGTCTTATTTCTAGTGATAGCTGTTCTCTCCCAAAGCCCAAAGTATGCATCCATCTTCCGTGTATATTTGTCCCTCCATTTCGCAACACGGGCTGCAATTGCGGCCGACTCGCCCTCGCTCTCTCTTCTGCGGATGACTTCCGAGTCCAGGAAGGAGAGCTCCTCCTAGCCCAGTCCTTTTACCATATTCAAGATGTTTTCTTGAAGTCATCTCTGATGGCTGGTTTATGTTGCATAGCTGAGTTTCCAATTAGTTGTTCTTCTCCCATCATTCAGTTTCTTCATGCTCCTTCTGAATGCAGTGCCTGCCTTGTGGATTTTCATCCATTTCCCACCGTTCCACACCCAATAGCCACCCGATCAGCCGGCTCGAGGTGGCTCGATGGTCACCTCCTCACACGAGTCAGATTCGATCCTTCGTGTTCAATCAGAGCATCATTCCAGCGAGGTCTTCTCTGTGAAGCCACCCATTGAGAAAGGTTTCTAGTACTACTGTCGGTGCAGTATTACTTTTCATCGACTTCCAAGAGGCCTCTGGCAGTGAGCATCGACCCACATTTTTGACGTCCGGCAGCAGTATTGCCTGCCTGCAAACATTGTGCACATCATTCAAGGTCTCTCCACCGAGGCCAGTGCTTAAGTGCTCTCCGATGGGAATCCCTGCCAGCGATTTATTATCGGCGAGTGCCATACGAGCCTTCGTGCCAGTCGGTCGGCCAAACCCCTCGGCCCCAGCCGGCCGGGGATTCCGTCATCCCGCCCCGCCTCGCCCGCGAATGCCACCCCTTCTTGCCTCATTCATTGGCATTCTGTCGAGTCCGTCAGCGAGGCGGGCGATGCGTGCGAAATGAAAAAAAAGAAAGCTCGCTCGCGTCCCTTGCCTTTGCCGATTCCGATCTATTGGCAGTTCTGTCACTATTCCGGGACGGTGGAGCTCCATTTTTCGGAAGTGGGACATTTATTGACGTGCCCGGCCGATGTTCGTAGCCCCATTTTTTTATGTTCGTACCGAGTTTTTCGGAATTACTTTTTTCCTCACTCGGTCTATTTATTTTCGGTCTCCAGAGGAAACATGGAAGAAAATCCCGATTCCTGAGCTTTCACGCCGCCGGAAGTCGTGAAGGCTAACTCGGAGTTCACGCGTGAGTGCGAGCGTGAGTACGAGAAGCTCCACGAAGAAAGGTTCGATCTGACCTCTGACTTCGGCAGAGGCGAAGGACGGAGTGCCCTTTTTCAGTTCCCCAGCACTCGACTGTGTATCGAGGGCAAGGGCATGCCATTCCGTTGCTAGGATTCCAGTATGACGAAGCTCTAAAAGGCGTTAGAAACGCTTTTAAGTACGCTCCTGCCCGTCTCGGATTTCGCACTCGAGAATTCTCTTCCCGGTGTCGAAGAAGTTGAAAAAAAAAAAACCACTCGTCTCGTATCGTCAGACGTGAACGGTCACGCGTGAGTAGACCACGGAGACCTACTCGAGCTCCTCATTGGGCCATTCGGCCATCGGATCGCCTATTGATTTCTCCTTATCATCTTTGGTATCTGGCCTTCGCTCCTCGATTCCTTGCGGTGCTAAGGTGCCGCGATCCACCCGTCGATGTCGAATCGGACCTGCACGATTTTGCGGACACGGGAGGACGGGGGGCGTGGGCGTCGTGCGTACGAGGCGGCGACCGCGTCGACGTGACGTGGGTGCCCAGAGCCGGCATGGATTATTATTTGATGAATGTGGGGAGGGCCGAGTTCCGCTCCTAAAGACGTTTTGCATACGGAGGTGGTGCTTGTACGGGATCGATCCTTCGTCCCGGCTTGACATTGCCCCACATTCGCCTGCTCTATTTTCCCCCCCTCTCGAACGGGAACGAGGCGTTTCCTCGGGGAAATGATCGATTCCATCCTGATTACTTCGCGACGGGTGTCGTAAACCTCGTGGAGTGAGAAAGTGAGGGCAGGGAAAAACGAAGTGATCGAAGGATTCGAGAACGTTTTTGAATCGCGGGAGCCATAGTTTTTTGTCAGCTCGTGCCGAGCCGTCGATCCCCGTTCGAATCCTCGATCTTAGATCTCGATCGGTTCCAGATGGCGAGGTGACCCGGGGATCCTCGGAAGGATCCCGTCCTAGGCTTATCGAAATGTCAGAAGGTCTCGATCCGAAGAGTGATTTTCGTCCGTTTCTCCCCATTTTGTAGTCGCACTGCCAGGGGACGTGGTCATGGTTGCATCATCGGGTGTCCTCGCGTCCCCAGTGCCCGGCTGGACGCGGTGCGTCCGGATGTGACGTGGTCGCCGGGGGAAAAAGGTGCAACTCACAGAGACAGGCCCGTGTGCGATGGGGGACGAGTCGAGAATATGAAGTCCCTGCTGCAGAGTAACAAGCCACCCGGTGAGGATCCCGAGGGGAATCCCCCCGCTCTTCGAGAGGAATCCCCCCGTTCTTTCGGGGTTCCCCCGGCAGGTTTCGACGAGGAAAGGGCGCGTTTCGTGGCCGGCAGGGAATTCTTTCCCTCTGATTTCATCTGTGATCTTGCGACGCCCGAGGGGAATCAGTTGAAAACGATCGGAAAAGTGGCCGTTAAATGTGCTGTCCGGTAAAAGGGAGAAAGTCGGTGTCGGTTTCTCGTGATCGTGTGCCCGGACTCATTATTTTCACGGAACCTTTTTTTTTTTTTCGTTCACCCCTTCGCATTCGATAATTGATGCGGCGTCGAGCCGATTCGGAAATCGTTTTTCGTGGACCACGCGTGTTCCTATCAGTTCATCGCCCGGTTTGTCTCTGGCCCACGTCCCTTCATTGTCCCTTTGTGCCGTTGCCATGGAACGGTTTCTAGGGAACGGAGTGTCTGAATGCAAGGAGTGAGATTGCTAAGACAGGCCATGGACGAGGGTGATGCAGGAGACCCATTAAAGTGAAGAGGAGAGAAAATGAGAAGAGATCCCCGTCCTGGCCCCCTTCCAATTCCAATCCACGTGGATCCCGCATCCCACCTTTCCCCTCTCCCCCCCCCCCCCCCCCTCTCCCTCCCCCACCCCCCCTTCCCCCCCCCCCCCCCCCCCCCCCCTCTCCCTCCCCCGCCTCCTTCCCCCCCTCTCCGCATCGGTGCCGTGTCCAAGGAGTCAAGGACTAAGGCCCCGCGGCCAGGGACAGGGGATGCCTCCCGCCGACTAAGCATGACGTCATCCACATCCGCCCACCGGATGACGTCACCTAACCGGCCCTTCCGCCCTCCCCAGTCCTCCCTCTTCCTTTCCCCGATGCACGATGCCACTCGACGGGGTCCGTTCATCTGAGACACTGGGGCGGAGACCTCCTCTCCGCCGACTATGGCATGGGAGAGGGAAGGGGACCCAGGCCTCTAATCCATCTAGGCTTATTGATTGATTTTTTTTTACCTCTATTCCATTCCAGGAAGATGATTGGGGGGGGGGGGGGGGAAGGGAATGACGACAATGAAAGACCCCCCTTTTCCTTTCCTCTGCTCTCGAGTCATTGACTCCGATGCGGCGGTTTTCATCTCTTTCGTGGACCACACGTCCCAATTGTCTACCACGATCGGTAGCCCCCCCGAAAGGGAGAAAAACGTTTTCCTTCGACTTCCCTTCCGGACGATCGGGGTTTTCCCCAGTGTCGTCTGCTTCCGATGCAGAAGTTACTCCTAAAAAACGAAGAACGCGATGCGAGAAGGAACGTATCTCGTGCGGGCCGTGGAGCCACGAGTATCAGTTGCAAAGCCGTGTGACGCGGTTGGCATAGGCGATATCGAGCGTGGAATCCAGGATCGCGATCTCCGGGGGGGGGGGGAAGCTGGATGCCGCGACCGGCATTCCATCCGGCCCTGCTTCGAAACGACCCGACGAATCCGCCCGCGACGCGGTGCTTCATGCTCGGCGTCGTAGAGACAATCGCGTGCTTGGAACCCACGCCCGGCGCGAGGAACTTTCTCTCGTTACACCGGCGGTTAATCCGGACCGTCTTGGACGAAATCCGGGACGCGGTTGGCCACCATCCAGGCGTCTTCTGGGTCTCCTTCCAGGAGTCGGCGCGTGAAGGTGATCTTCGACTCGCGGCACCGAGAGGAAGACTTCCCCCTCGCGCTCTTTCACTCGCATCAATTAGTCCTCGGGATCGCGTTCACGCACAGTCATCCCGACCGCAAATGGGACTCGCGCGGGCGTGGGTCGTGCCACGCGTATTGCCTCGTCTTTTCTTCGGGCCGTTCTCGATTAGAAAAAATACCGCTTCGATAATAATTACAAAAATGCGGCTTAGAAAACCGAGAATCGGGACTAATGACTTTTCGCATCCTGGCTCAGCTGGCGAGGTGTGAATAATTTTCCATCGCTCTATTCTTCATTCTTGCACTCTTAAAAGAAAAAAAAATACCTCAGGGGTGATTCGTGGGGTGGCACATGCACGTGCACTGAAAAAAAAAAAGGATTGTACGAGCACGAGACCAGTGTCCCTGAATTCAACAGGCCTCTTTCTACCCTTATTTGGGTTCTTTTGTGTTCGATCATGCACGAGAGAGGAACGGCATGCCCGAAGCCCGAGACTCTTTGGGGTCGTACGGGCTCGTGAGCCCTGTCGTCATCGCGTTCCCGTTTATGCCATGCGACGGGAAATTCCCACACCCAAAAAAATGTCACTTTATTCGTCTGAATGGGATTCTTAAGGCCGGGTGATGCAAAAAAGACCCTCGAGTAGCTCGTACTCCACCCTTGCTGTTCTGAACCGTGCTCGGAGTCGTTTCGACGGCTTCCCCACGTCTTTTCCATGCCCCACCGCAATCCCAACCCGCCGTTTTCGGATGTAAAACACCTGTCGAACGGGAAGAAACGGGTTCAGGCAGAATCCCAGCCCGAATGACAGGGAAAACGCCCCCCGTCGTATATCTCCTCCGTGTCACCCCCCCCCCTCCTCCCCCTCCTTCACCCATGAGCATAAATTAGTGGAGATTTTGGTGCGAATGCACATGTCTCCCCCCTTGCCAGTTCCCAGCCGGGGGTCCCGGGTCCCTGGGTCCCCATTACTCCCCCCCCCCTCCTCCCCCTCTCCCCCCCTCCCCCTTCCCCAGACTAGGGAGTTCCTTGTTTTCCTTTCATCGATCCCCTCTCCTCCTCCACAGATGAGGCAGTCAGGATAAAAAAAAGGGTGAATATTGCGGGGAAGGGAGAGACCCGGGATGATGACGGTTATGATCCCCGAGATCCTCTTCGTTATGCAACGCCGCCGTCGGAGTTCATTTCGCATATTCAACGGGGATTCGCCCGGTGCTCTTTGTTTTTCTCCGTCAGGTTCGGCTAATCGAAAAGAGTCTCATGAGACTACCCGATTAATGCGACCACGTGTGCCACAATTTGCATCATGATATTTGCAAATATATGCTCGATTATTGTAAACAAATTGGAATTCATGCAAATTGTTTTTTTCTCGTTTCGCAGAGTCGGAGCGTCGCATCAGAGCCAATGACAGGGAATACAATGCGCAGTTCAACTATGCGGTGAGTTCCACCTTTCCCTCTTTTTCCTGTGGGAAATTCGCATCGCTCGTCGGATCTGCGATTCGGTACGAGACGAGACAATCTTATCGAGACCGGAGCTTCAGAATTTTGCTTTGGAGTTCTTTATCCTCGCTTTCCTGTTTGCCCTCCCTTATCGCTGAAACCGACTCTCCACCCGCCGAGGCACCGTGCCCTCCATATCGCGCCGTGCACGCGCCTCCAACGGGAGGACCACAGGGCACAGGGAAAGAGAATGGGGGTTGGGGGGGGGGGGAAGGGGGGGCGAGGCGGGGGGGGGGGTTGGGGAGAAGGGGGAGCTGTCTCGTCTCGTGTCAGTGGAGAAGGAAGGCGGGGACATCGATCCCTTTGGCTGCATCCATTAAAAGATTTATTCTTCCTTCGTCTCGGTTTTCGAGGTTCGGTCCGCTCCTCGAAAAGCCTCTCGGTCCCTTCGTCGATTCCTGGAAAACCCTGGGACCGGATTCCGGTTCCGTTAAGGTCAGCACGCGTGGAGAACAGACGAGGAACGTGTACTTTTAAGCCGGCGCCAGAAACAATGCGACGGGCCTGTGCTTTCTGCGCGCCTGTCGCATCCTCGTACTTCCGTACTCCATCGGGTATGAGATGTCTAATCTATTTTTTTTTTTCGTGGCAGCAACAGACATTGACGTTTCCTCCACGCAAGAGATCCTCCTGACAATAAGTGAAATCCCTTTTATTGGGGCCGGTCGGTAGAAAATGGGCGTATCACGGCATCGCATCCCGTGGCTGCCCCAACGGCGCCCGGACGAGACGACGTCACGCGATACGACGCGAGGAGGAAATGTCGAGGCGTGGGAATCGAAGGGTCCGGGAAGGCGACCGTTGGGACGGGGGATGTCGATAAACATTTCAATATTTACCTGCTCGTCATGGCAACCGTCTATATTCACGGTCCCTCCCCTTCCGATCCATTTCCTCGAATCAATTTTCTTTTTATTCCCTCGGCTCCCACGTCGTCATCGGTCGTTAGGCCTCTTTGGTTCCTGCGACGAGGAAGGAGATTGGGTATGGTATTATCTCCGCCTTCGGATGGGAGACGCGAGCGTAATGAAGGTGGAAGGCCAAATGTCAAGGGCCGGTGTCGTTACGGCCGACGTACCAGATGCTGGCTCCCTGTAGTTCATTTCGTTTCTGATTTGCTTCGACCCCAGGGTCCTTCACGGTTTTTTTGCTCTTCTTGTCATGGTTTTAATATACCAAAAAAGGAACACTCTGAGCAGTGGTGTATTCCCGCTGGGAAAGAGGAAGTCTCCCGGAATCCCGAGCCCCATCCGAGGCGGAGCTGCAAATGACCCTCTATGATTAAATTCGTGTCCTGGCCAAATGGGAAATGAGACAGGGTCGCAGGGAATGTGCGAGACAGGAGCCAAGAAGAGCTAGACAGCCTTCCCTTTTCCATGTCTCCACGATTGCTTTTCTTAAAATTTTTTTTTTGGAAGGGTATAATTAGTAGTATTAGTTGTTGAATTGTGATCCGTTAGCATACATTTTGAGTCTTAACATGAATCTCCGGTTTGGAACTGACACCGAAAGAAACATTGTCCATTCGAGGGTGAAGAATGGCGCATTTTGATGGATCTGTGTCCATTGCAGAATAACTACATCCGCACGAGCAAGTACACGCTGCTCACGTTCCTTCCGCTCAACTTGTTTGAGCAGTTCCAGCGGTTGGCCAACTTTTATTTCCTCTGCCTCCTGGTGCTCCAGTTCATTCCCATCATCTCGTCCGTGACCTACGTCACTACCTTGGTCCCGCTCGTCTTTGTGCTGTCCATCACTGCCATCAAGGATGCCTACGATGATATTGTGAGTGCCGGTTTTTTTTTTTTTGGGGGGGGGGGGGGTTAGGGAAAAATGGGGGGAACCTGTATGAGCTGAAAATTGACCCCTGGAGCCGAGACAGGTGATTGACATGCTCCAGTGGCTCAAAGAAGACGTTACGACTGAGACTCTGTTGTGCGTTGTGCCTTTTTCAACCCCTGATATTTTTTACATTTATTATTAGCCTCCTAGAGGTGTCAGCTTAGACCCAAGCACATACCTCATCCTTCGCTGGTCTGGGTTTCGAAAGGACAAAGAGGAAAAATTTCTGCTTTCAGTGCTTGTTTTTTGTGAAGTAAAGAAGTTGAAGTTGAAACCGGGGCAACTGATTTTTTTTTTTATCTTCGCCTTATGGCGAACTGTCAAAAAGAAAGATGAAAATGGGGTCTCATCATCATTGCTTCAAGTTTTCTGAATTGCTCAAATGCTATGGTTGCACTTGATATAACCTGGTGGTCTCTGAAATTGATGATGTATAGCCCACATACTAGTTTACAACAAAGCCAGTCCATGAAGAATATTGCAAGTTTCTCCACCACTTTCCCAGAATTATCCCATTATTTCACCTTTTCGATTCCATTGCTACAATATACCGTTTATCTGTAAGTGATTTTCGATATTGTCACATTGATTTTTTGCTTATTTTTTGCCCAACTTTCATTGGTGTATGAGTTTATTTATCACATCTTTTTTTCCTTTAGGGAAGTTCTTCTTGGGAAAAGTTTCTGGTGCCTTCTTTACAGATTATATGTTGTAGTTACAATTCAGTTTTATTTTTGCTGATCTTTGAGTGCCTTCATATTTGTATACATTGATGATGTCAAAGTCAAATTAGTATCGACTGATCATAGCATGTTGATTGATCGTGGAATCTGCTCCCTCTCCCTTGCCCTTTGTGGTGGTGTAGTGGGTGATTCATGCCTTGTGCAGAGGCTGAAAATTGAATCTTGTGCTCCTGGAGCATGTCTTTAATGCATTGGAGGAAGTAATTGGATTATCAGGTTGGATGGATGCTCCTTTTCTGAGTTTCCTTTAAAATGGAGATGGTCTCGGGAAACAGGACTTCTGCCGACGACCTCGGTGGATGTGGTTTTGGCTCTGATGATGGCATGTTGATGGGGTGATGGGTTACAGAATAGTCTGTTTCATAAACAGTACTGATATCACCCCAAAGATCCCTGTAGCTGATTTAGGTTGAAATGATTTAGCTGAGGAAACTAGCCCGGTGGTTCTTCTTGGATGCCCACAGCAAAGGCACCGGAGCGACTCGCGGGTGAACAACCGAAAGGCACGCATCCTGCAAGGGAAGCAACTGACCGATGAGAGATGGAGCAAAGTCCAGGTGGGGGACTTGATCCAGTTGAGGAACGGGGACTTTGTCACTGCCGACCTCCTCCTCCTCAGCACCTCCGAGCCGAATGGACTCTGCTTCATCGAGACGGCCGAACTGGACGGGTGAGTGGGTGCAACCGGGTCCATCTTTACCTTTGGATGTGTCGAGTGGTTGTGAAGTCTGGAAAAAAAGTTTTTTTTTTTTTTTTCTCTGTTGATGCTAGGCATTGCAATATTGGGATTTGTGAGTACATTTGCTAGGGTGGCCCTGGGGTTTTTATGGCCACCATCATTCAAGCTGTTAGCCATAATTGGCTGACGTTCCATGCAGGCATCAAATTTATGGGAAAGATTATGGAGACAGGGACTCTATTTTGAAATAATGTGTGGTCAGGGTGGAAAGCGTGGAAAATGGGAACTGCTGAGAGTTTCCAGGTGGTTGCACAAGGAAACCCTTGGACAGGTCAAAAACAGAACAAGTATAATATCCCCCACACCTTTCCATAAATACACCCAATCTTGCCTCTGCTTTGTACTAAATCAAGTTAAGGGTAAAGTTCTGTGTATTTAGAAAAATTTGTGAAGGTTTTTGTCTTTCATGAAACTTGAAATAAAAAGTGTCAAAACTGACTTTGCTTATAGCTTTAAGACAAGGTTATCAGGTTGTTTCAAAAGGGGGAAAAGTGAAGTCTCTGTGTTGACTGTTTATCTATCCATGAACAAACAGAGATAGAAAGACTTTATTATTTTTTTTTACCATTGGCATTTAGCACTTAACCATGAAATTGTAGTGGCAGGAGTGTGTTCCTGTGCAAGTGCATAGCCTATAAATAGATATAAGCATATAGGCCCTGTGTTGACCATGGACAAATGGGCTTTTGTCCCTTGTCAATTCAGATGTTCAACCTTGCAGAAATTGGATGTTTCATGCTTGAGCTTCAAATGAATTTCTAGGGATTTTCCCAGATTCAGCACTTTCCAACTGCCTTTCACTCATGGGGCCATATGTAGTTATATACTCATGTGTGAGTGTGTCCATCTGCTTAGCTTATCCCTGCTATTAACCCCTTGCATATGAAGTCATCTTAGCACTCCTATTTACTTGGGCTGCATTTGTGATACATCAGATGTACTATGTACACAATTTGAAACAATCTCAGTCTGTGAGGACATTCCTTCAAAATCTGAAATGACTGGACCTAACATGCAATGTCAAGTAAGGGATAGAGGTGGTTGTACTTTAATTCCAACCCAATTAGTTGCAAAGGAAACAATCTTGGTATGTGAAGTGGATGCTGAAAGAGTCATTAAATTGGCTAGAGGGAAGAGGTTTATATACAATCCTTTGAAAAGGATGCAAGAATGGGAAGTATGTGATACTGTCTGCTTCACAAGAAGTGGAATGCTTATGGAACCTTATTTCTTTTGGCATATATCATACCTGCCGGAGTTTACTCATCTCTTCAAGTGATCAGATCTATACAATTGTTTCTTTACCCTCTGGTGCTTGCCAGGGTACCTGATATATGCCAAGAAAAGGTCCCTCTGCATGGTAGGATAAACATTGTAATTCAAGTGATGAACTATTGTACCCATTCCTTATTGACTGCTGTTGTCAGTAGTTGGTATGAACAGTGAAGACAGCAAAGTTGCTGAATTCGTCATCATCACTGGTTCACAAGAATTGTGTTATGATGAACTCACATGATATTATTTGGCCTGATCTTGCTCTGATGTGTTGTGTCATGTCTGGCATTATGTGAGTGAAGCCTGAAATGTTGATAACCATAAAAACTCCTTAATCTCCTTTGTATCTGCACATGGTTGAAGGCATTGTGCAGAATTACAGCAAAAAGTGAGCAAAAAAATTTCAGACCTCCCTAGCTACCTCATAAGTCCCTCCCACATGTGCTTTGAGTTAATGGTTGAGCTAGCAGATTCCTACTTTCTAAAAAAAAAAAAAAAAACATTCCATGCAGTGAAACACAGTCCTAGTGCAAGGTCACTTGTGAATCTAGAACATCTTGTCAGAACTCTAGAATAGTCACATGGATAGAAATTCCAGAAGTGCCATTTGTGCAAAAGAGATGGGGCCATGGATGAGTCTATTCTCCATCTGTCTTCAAGCAACTTGGCAGGAGTCCCTGTCTGATTCGCTGCCAATTTTCATGCTACATGCTGCTTTTTCCACATTCCAGATGAAGCCATGCAAAATGATGTTATCTGCATCCCAAATGAGAGCAGATCAGCTGGCTCCTTTCATGAGACTAAAGATTAACATATGGGAAAATTCTCTCCATCCCTGCCCTGAGATGATTTTAAAGAGAAAGTTTTAAATTAAATTGGGAAAACATTTGGTGCTAGCTGAATGTTTAAGCTTGCTAGTAACTGAATTGGTCTTAATTCAGAAAATTTATTCTTTAGGAAAAAAAGTTTTAATTTGTTCTTGAGTCAGCTTGGTCGGAATTTTTTTTTTTAACCATTTAAAATTCAATTTTGAATTAGGAGGCCAAGAGGGATAGTACAGTAGGAACAAAAGAGGTAAATGCCATACAAGGATATTTGCCTGTTTGTTGGGCTATGGGAATGGGAAGATAAGTGTGTTCGTTTGGAACCTTTTGTTTACCTCATGGTAGTGTTTGATACTCCTAGATAAAACATCTGTTCTCAACATACTTGAAAAGAAATGAAAATAACTACATGTTTCTTCCTATATGTCTATGGAACCAAACCTTTTGTTTGAAATTATCTGTATCAATCGGCAGGGAGACGAACTTGAAGAGCAGACAGAGCCTGATGGAGACAAATGTTCTTGGTCAGGATCCCTCAACCCTTGGTGCCTTCAATGGAGATATCCAGTGTGAACCACCCAACAACAACTTGAGCAAGTTTGATGGGACTCTCACGTGGAAGGATAACAAGTGCTTGGCATCCTGGTTTCCATCTGATGTTGTTGTGTGTGTGAGAGTGGTTACTGAGTTCCTTGTTCTTTAGGTATTCTCTGGATAATGACAAAATCCTCCTGCGAGGCTGTGTGCTGCGAAACACACAATGGTGCTACGGTTTGGTGATCTTTGCCGGCAAGGATACGAAGCTGATGATGAATTCGGGGAAAACCAAGTTCAAGCGCACTAGTATAGACCGGCTCATGAATGCGCTCATTCTCGGGGTGAGGCCTTCCTTCATATTTTGGAGAAAATTTGAGAAACTGATTTGGCCTGTTCAGAATGACTTTGGTCTACTGTCTCTATGTTCAGTGTGTTTGGGGCATATGCCATTCATTAAAAATGTTCAGTGGCACTAAGGAGGCTTCCAATAGAGTGATTGCCTGAAGAGTCATAAAATTAATTGAAGGAGGTTGAAATGGATCTGAGTTGGTTGTTGTCAACTACTCTCATGTTGCCCCTCTAAGTTGCAGTAGTTTATTGCTCTCAGAACATCCTAAATATCATGATACCATCAGGGCTGTTTCTTTGGGGAGTTGGCAAAGCAGTCATTTGCACAAAATTTCAGGTCTCATTTTTTAATACCCAAACTCACAATTTTTAGCTTCGTGCATTTTTAGCTACCTTAAGAAATGCATAGCATAAAAGACTGATCAAGATATTCTAATTTTGCTGTGCTTAATTTGCCAGTTGAATGTAACATGAATTATCTTTCTGAGTGTTTGTATGAAATTAAGAATCTTACACAGCAAAATCCTCATTCATCTGCATCTCTTTCTCTTTCTCCAGATTGTGTTCTTCCTGGTGCTGATGTGTTTGATCACGACGATAGCATGTGGGATTTGGGAGACGGTAACTGGGTACCATTTCCAGGTGTATTTGCCCTGGGACTCCATCATGCCGACAGGCAAGACTGACGGGGCCACTGTGATAGCCATCCTCATCTTCTTCTCTTACCTCATTGCCCTTAACACTGTCGTCCCCATCTCCCTCTACGTCAGGTCTGCCTCTCCCTCCTTTTAGTGGGCCTCCCTTTGCTCGAGAAAGAGGCTTCTTATACATTTGTCCAAGTGTCTGTGTGGATGTCAATGCAAAGCTTTCAGCTTCAAACATCTGCAGTAATACTCCTTCCTCTAGATTCCAAATTGTTGACAGTTCACCACCTTCATAAAAAAAAATTTTTATGTACCCACAAGTTTATAGTAAAATAAACTTGGGGTATAGAAACTCATTGTGTGAGTGGAATGGATGGTCATCCCACCTTTGTGCCTTGTACAGTCCCCATGGCCACTATCTGGAGGCACCCTCTTCATTTCTCTTGCTTTACTATTTTCCATATTCATATCCCTTTTTTTCTACCCCTAGCATCTATGACAGGGTACTGAAAGGAGTTTAACTTGATTAGTCTTTACTCATGTTGTCTTCAACAGTTTTTCTTTTTGACCCCTTCCATTGGGGTTCAAGAAGCCAGGCTTGAAGGAGTGAATGACAGTGCTTCTTCTCTTATGTAGTGTGGAGGTAATTCGATTAGCACAGAGTCTTCTCATCAACTGGGATGAGAAGATGTACAATGCTGAAAACAACACGTCGGCCAAGGCACGAACGACCACGCTCAATGAAGAGCTAGGTCAAATTGAATACATCTTCTCTGACAAGACTGGCACGCTCACCCAGGTTGGACTTGAGTTCTGGGTTCATTATCAGTCCTTCCTTATGCTTTTCTATGCAATGGGCTTACATTGTCTACTCTACAGAATATCATGACCTTCAACAAGTGCAGCATCAATGGGAAGACCTATGGAGATGATATGTCAGAAGTGAGTTTTAATTACATCTCTTTTTGAAGAAGTGTGGCAAACTTTCTCCCCATCTGTATTTCTCTTCAGGATGGCTCATTTCGAGTGGACTTCTCCGAGAATCCTTTTTCTGAGCCAGAGTTTCGATTTGTGGATCAGAACCTGTTGGATGATGTGAAGAATGGGGATCCCCACGTTCAGGAGTTCTTTAGACTCCTTGCTCTTTGTCACACTGTGATGCCAGAGGAGAAAGACAGTGAGCCCTGACTCTTGAATCCATTCACCATTCCTGTTCACCCTTCAATCTCTGGAATCTGTTGGAATTCTTCACTTCTGTGAAACCATGGGCCTTGTCTTAAGCTTAAATGATTTTTATTGCATGGATTGAAACCATTTTCTTTGCCTTCAGGACAGACCAGAATAAGAAGCACTTTCTCTCCTTCACATCACCTTATTATATCATGCTTAAATATTTGCATAGATTTGTGGTCAACTAGTTTTCTCAATTGAGTTACTGGTTTCACAATAGGATAATTTGACCAATATCACCTTCCCAAAAGTTCTAATACCAGTGTACATATCTGGTCTGTTCCCTGATAGAACTCAGGACTCATTGGCATTCTCTCTTTTGAGTTTCAACTTCATTATATTTTTGTTGGCATGCCATGTATTGCCAATGTAGGAAATTCTTACTGACACTTGTAAGGATTGATAAAATTGTTATGCATGCAACAGACTCTTTCCACTCTGTTGTTGGATGTGTTCCAACATGACCACTGACTTTTGTTGGCACTCTGATACCCTACCTGGCATAGGATATCAGAGTGGAAAGGGCACATGAGATCTTTGGATTTGATGGTTCCTTGAATTTTTTTCTAATACAGAGAAGCTGACGTATCAGGCCCAGAGTCCAGATGAGAATGCTCTCGTATCTGCAGCTCGAAACTTCGGCTTTGTCTTCAAGGCCAGGACACCTAACACCATCACTATTCTTGTGCGCTTTTCTCCTCTCTTAGACTTTATCTTCTGCAAGTGACTGGTTGTATGCATTTGGCTCAGGTGTATTGCTAGCATTAATATAATAATATTTTCTGTCTTTAAAAATTAGGAATTGGGAAAGGAAGTTGTCTATGAGCTCCTCTGTATCTTGGATTTCAACAATGTGAGGAAGAGGATGTCAGTAGTGGTTAGGAAGGATGGGCAGCTGACTCTCCTCTGCAAGGGAGCCGACAGCATCATCTATGAACGCTTACAGCAAGGGAATCGAGTACTCCAAGACAAAACTCAAGAACATCTCAATGTGAGTCAACTAGGGTGTGGAATGTCAAATTGCTTATATATTGGATGATGAGTTATGAATTTTTGGGTGCAGGAGTTTGCCGGGGAGGGTCTGAGGACTCTGGTGCTTGCCTCCAAAACCCTGGATCCAAATTATTTTGAGGAGTGGAAGAGAAGGCACCACGATGCAGCCACGTCACTGGACAATCGTGATGACCAGCTAGATGCTGTTTACGAGGAGCTTGAGCGGGATCTCCAGCTTGTTGGTCTGTCTTGATCCTTCTTCCAGGGTTTTTGAATGTACTTTGGTTTGGTTTAAGGTTTCTTTTTTTGGAAAACAGGGGCAACAGCCATTGAGGACAAACTGCAAGATGGAGTGCCTCAGACCATTGCCAATCTTGCTCTTGCAGGCATCAAAATCTGGGTTCTCACTGGTGATAAGCAAGGTGAGGTTTTCCTTCTTATTTAGCTGAGTGTGCACTCAGTGAACTTTTCTTTCATGTTTTTTCTGGTTTCTTCATAGAAACTGCCATTAACATTGGGTATGCCTGTGAATTGCTGACGGATGAAATGGCAGAAGTGTTCATAGTGGATGCACACTCATATGAAGATGTGGATAATCAACTCAGCAAGTACCAGGCCATATTAGATAAAGCTTCCATCCCTTCAAAGCCCTCTAAGAAGAGCACTGGTGTTCAAGTTGTTACCTTCAGGTAGTTCCTATGCTTTGGTTACCATCTCACTTTGTCAAGGGCCTTTTTACTGCCTAAAAGCTACAAATGAAAAGCTCTCTTTATCTGGCATTCCCAAAGATACTATGGGGAAATGCCAGATATTGCAGTTTGTTTGTCTTTTTTTTTTTTCTTCTTCCATTCCCTCTGTCCAGTAACCTTAGAAACTGGACAACAGGACCCAATGCGCATGCGCATGCACAGCTTTCCACCTGGGTCAGAGTGCCCATCTTACACTAAAAAATCCACTTCCCTTCTTTCCCTTGCAGTTGATGGATCCATAGTAGACAAAGGAGGAGAGCGGCTCCTCCCAGCAGCGTAGACAGGGTTGCTAGGCGCACGAGTGAAATGCCGTATCTGGCATCCTACACTTCATATTGTCCTCCCATCTCCACATGACACTGACACGCAGACCATCAAGAACATGATTAGTTGTCTAGGACTTTTCATATAGGCCTATGCCGAACCAATGACAGTTATTTTTTATTTCAAGGTTAGATGGTTAGGATGCATTGGATATATATAATAAATCCAGTGGTACAGGGGCCAGTGAAATGGTACTCTCTAGTTGATTTTGTTCCAATCCTGTATGTGTATTAGGTTGCCATGCATTTATGGTACTAAGCCCTTTGAATTTGGGATGAAAAGATCCCATCCTGCACAATGGAACTATTTGCTAACTTATTGCTACAGTGGGATAAAATATATGAGAACTCCACATCCTGGTTGAATTTTTGAGCTCACTGTTGTTTTTACACTAGTAACCTAAAGACCCTGATCATGAGGCAAATTCTTGCTAGCTAGTCCTTGCTGGCAAGCACTTACCAAGAGACTTGCCTCATGTATACACCACTTGCTTTGCTCTAGCAAGTCCCAGCGAGTCCTGGCAAGTGCTTGCTCCCACTTTCCCCTCGGTTCAAAATCCCAGAAGGCTTGTTAGCAGGTCTCACTCTGATTGTTTGGGAAGACCCTGTCAGAACCAAATGGGGTTTAGGATCTTGGCCTCCCCTGCAATTTGTAGGAGGAGGCCCTTGGTCTTCGTTTTCTAATGAAAATTTTTATTCCAAAATGGTCCCTGTGCATTCAAAGTTAAGTCATGGGAGAAATATTGCTCTCATAATAGGGTATATCATTTTGGCTTCCTTGCCTGATCCTCGATGGAGCAGTCATGGTACTCCTACATCATGACATTCCAGGGACAAGGTTGATCACAGAAGCTGGTAATATTGGCCTCAGTGGTTTTAATGGAGAGTTGTGATGCCATTTCACATAAAACTATGCCTAAATCTTAGTCTGCAGGTATACAGAGACTAGACCTACGTCAAGGCCTGTAGGAATACAAAGACAATGACCTGTGAAAGATCTCTCTGACATCTATAGCAGGTGTGAGTTTTTGCTATTTTCGACCTTGTTTCACAGACGCTTCACAACTTTCAAGCTAGTGGAGGCAAGTCCTTGCTAAAGTCTACTTGCTTTGTGTACACCCTCGCTTGCTCCTTGTACACAAGGACTTGCTAGCAATAACTTGCCTCGTTTATTGGGGCCTTAATATCTGGAAGATCATGATGTGTTTCCTGGACTGCTGCAAAGCATGCCATATTTATTTCTGCATGGAATCCTTGAGTGTGATATTTCAGTTATCCTCAACTTCATTTCATAGCACATCCTTGGATTCAATTGTGATTTTTGCATTTGCACTCCTGCACATCTGGTGTAGCTTGCAGAATCCCACTGTACTCCTTGGCGTTCGGCCACGTTCATCAAATGAATTGGAGAACGGAAGGCCTCCCGGTTCCCCTTCTGCCAAGTGAGCACCCCACTTTTCCCATTTCATCACCTCTGTCTTCCCAAAGAAAAAGGGACCACTCCTAAAAAGTTGTCTTCTTATCATGTTTCTATCTCTGTTGTCCCTGTTACTCCTGTTTCTTTGAAAGTAACAGGATTAACTCTATTCTGATTCCAAGAAGATAGTGGACTTGTATGTGCACGATTCTGGCTGAGAATGCCATTTTATATTGGAGCAAAACTGCCCATTTCCTTTTGTCCCTCTTTTATTTCACTTCTCAATCCTTCTGTTACTGCTAAGCCTTTTGCAACCCTTGAAGGTCCTCTTAATTGGTGGTGGAGTTGTGTGCAAGGATCTTCAATGGCTGAAGTTGGCTTCCCCATAGGAACTAGGGCCAAGTGAGACCTAAGGAGCTCCCTGGCATATTTTCTTGATATAGTTTTCTTCTTTTCTTGGTGAAATATTTTTATACATGAAAGAGTGAGTGCAAGTGAGGGATCCCCCTATGGAGATTTAACCCATTGAGTGGTGAGTTTTTTTGCAGACAGTCTCCAGCTCTAAATTTTTTACTTATGAGCTTTAATTTATGAAAATGAACAGTTTTTACCTCAAACTGACATCTGTAAAAATGTGGCTATATGAATTTGAAGATGCAGGACATACTGGTACAGCTACACTCCTGTGGGACAGGGAGTGCATGACTGTACCAGTAATGCCATACCACTCAATGGGTTAACTGAAGAAGCCCACAAAAGCGTATTGCATGTGCACAAACTACACTCACTCATCCTGAGTGCTTGTTGTGGCTGGTTGTAATATTCTCAGAACCCTGAATCTCTGAAGAACTGGAATAAAACCTGTTTTATTTGCAGAAAATTAAGTAAGAACATCTCAAAGTGAATAGAACATGATTTCTGAGAGTTTCTTCCTAGAAAAAGTCCTATTATATCTGAAATAGTCTTTATGGAAGGCATTCCATTGACTTGTAAAGAAACCTTTGATTGTAAGTTTAACTAAGGCTAAACAAATGAGGCTGGTGAGGTGAGGGGCAAGAGCATGGTTTTCTCCACCTTTGCCATTGTCCTCAGTCCTCTCATCATTTACAGAAGTTTATTTGACAGGATGCATTCTGCATCAGATTTCTAGACTTTTCTTATTGTTCTGTTCTCATTTCTCCAACAACCCATGGTTAAGGGCTGCATGCTGTTAGCATGTCATCTAACACCTCCCTGGAATTCAAAAGAAAAAAAAGTTCTCTATGTATGTGTGTAATGGAGATGTGCAATGTATTGAATATGAGCTGAAAGGAAACCATGGTGGGAGAAATGAGAGGGATAGGAGTAGGAATGAATCTAGGATTCAAATGTTTTTTTAAATAAGAATCTGGCTTTGATATCAAGTCTTGTTGCAGTGAGGAGACCTTGGTTGATGAGGTGGATGGGCCTCAGGTGTACGGATCGTACGCCCTCGTGATAAATGGCCATTCCTTGGTCCATGCGCTCCATTCCAAGATGGAAGAGCGTTTCCTTTCTGTTGCCTCTCAATGTAAGGGTGTTCTTTTATAGTTGTCTTTTTCTCCTCTTAATAATCATAATTGAGTTCTTCCTTGAATCATTTCCTTTAATGGGATACAGGCAAAGCTGTGATTTGCTGCCGGGTGACCCCGCTGCAGAAAGCCATGGTGGTGGACTTGGTGAAGAAGTACAAGAAGGCTGTCACCTTGGCTGTTGGAGACGGTGCCAATGATGTATCCATGATCAAAAGTATATCTCCTGTTTTTCTTGCATTTCCTTTTTTGCCTGAGTCATTCCAAGTCAAGTAATCAAAATTCGGGGACTTTGATTGCATCTTTTGTGGGGGTTTTACTTGAAAATTTTCAAGTAATATTGGCGAGATCTATGAATGAGAAAAAATTTTCAAGTTACATTGCTCAGTTGGTTCTTGGGAAATGCTGCAACAAAGATCTGCCGCACCATGAGAGATAAAGGACCCCTTTTTAAAAAGGCAAATGCCAAAATATTCACTATTTTCTTGTGGAGGTTGAGGAAATAATATTTTGCAGATAGACTTTTCCTTTCAGCCCTTTGTCACCCCTTTGAGTGCTGACATTGGTGCCACACATATCAAAAATAATTTGGGGCAGGGTACTGTAATTCCATTGTTTTTCAGGACTCGATGAGGGACTGAAATATTCCAAAGTAAATCAGATGCATACACGGCTTGTTGATTGCTTGATCTTGAATGCTTGGCCTACTGCCTCCTTGTGTCATTTGATGAATGATGAGACGGTGGCGGTCCTCGTGCAGCGGCCCACATCGGAGTGGGGATAAGCGGACAGGAAGGGTTGCAGGCCGTTCTGGCCTCCGACTTTAGCATCGCCCAGTTCCGCTTCCTCGAGCGACTCCTCCTAGTCCACGGTCGATGGTCATACTACCGCATGTGCAAATTCCTCCGGTACTTCTTCTATAAGAACTTTGCCTTCACTCTCTGCCACTTTTGGTTTGCCTTCTTCTGTGGGTTCTCTGCCTTGGTAAGTTCTTGCAAAACCCCTTCTCTCATCTGTGTGACATGACGATCCATTGCATTCCATTTTGTGCCTTCCTTGCAGACAGTGTATGATGCCTTCTACATCTCATGTTACAACATGTTCTACACTGCATCACCCGTCGTGGTGATGGCCGTGTTCGACCAAGACATCAATGACGTCTATTCTGTCAAATATCCCAAGTTATATTCTCCAGGGATTAAGGGGATGTTCTTCAACAAGGCAGAGTTTTTCAAGAGTGTCATGCTCGGAGTCCTCACCTCATCCGTCCTATTTTTCGTCACCTATGGTCCGAGTCCATGGTCACTTTTCACACATGGCTGGAGTTCCACCCTATGTGCCTCTTATGCTTATGTCCCTGATCTCTATCATTTTTAAAGGCTCTTATCATGATTCCATATCACCGGAGGGCTATACAACATCTGACCACATGCTGTTTGGCTCAGTCCTTGCCACAAACTTGGTCATAGTTGTCAATCTTCAGGTTTGTTCCCCATTTGACTTATTCCTACCCCCCACCCATTTTTTAAATTTTAATTTTGGGATTAATTTCTTCCATTCTCTCGTACAGATTGCCATCGAAACTGCCTACTGGACAGTTTTGAACTTTGTGACCATCATTGGCTCCATTCTTTGGTATTTTCTTCTCACCTTTGCCTATTACTATGTCCTTGGGGCTGCTTATGCTGCATACATTGGCTCCCTTGCCATGGTTAGTTTTGATTCACATGTTCATCTGTGCCTCTAGTAGCTAAGTTTAGCTTGATGTAGTGGTGGACCATTCATGAAATATGATATTTAGTGTAATACAGGGTAGTTCAGGGTGAAGTATGTCCAATATTTTATTTCTTCCTCTTTCCAGATAGGAAAAGATTTTCAAGTAATTTTTTGTGCATTGTGTATTAAGATAGTGGGAAATTTCATATGATTTCGTGAAGGGCTAGCGGGGATGCCGGTTTTCAAAGCATTGATGCATCGACCTGAACTATCGATAGATACCGATGCATGGCATCGGTATCTATAGGGGGGGGGGGGGGGTAGGGTGCGCCAGAGGATTCAATAATTTCTCGCCGCGATCGTGCGGAGATTTGCTTCCGTCGTTTCTTGCTTCGATCGGAGCGCAAACCTCTGTCCGTCTATAATAATAATCTAACGCTTGTGACCGGGAGAAGGTGTGACTTTCGCCACGAGTAATGAAACCTTACCATGCCTCCAACTATCGAAGATGACATCCGTTCATCGATGGATGCATCAGGATGACCCTAATTTTTTCTTATTGCCGTTGATAATCAGTTGCCAAGTCCGTTCACGTAATTTTGTTTCTCTTTTTCTTCGTTCAACACGGTCTTCTTTGGACATCGGCGTCGGCAGATAGCAAACCTGCCGTTGGTGCCATACTGGCGGTTGCCGAAACATCCGTACAGCCACGTAATAAGCATAATAAAAAATTCACTTTGGGTTCATACTCAGTCTAGAGGTAAAATGCCCCAGGGCAAGTTAAAAATGAAGATATTAAGTCTTCATACTAAAGAGAGAGACAGGAATATAGAGGGGGATTACCCAATGTACGTTTCAGAATCAAGGGGACAGTCCACTGAGACAGCATGCACCTGATAAGATCGAGCCGAAGGCTGAAACGGAAGAGAAAAAAAAAATTATCGGTCTTCCCTCCCTCTCCCACTTCCTGTCTCCGATCCAGCATGTTTTTTTTTTCCTTCCCGTCTTTCATAGTCAGTCCCAGCATTTCCAGAATCTGATCGTGATAAGAAATTGCAATTCCATGCGGATGACGCTGCCTTTTCCTTTCCCCGCTCGGACGGGACTGTATTGTACTGTACTCGCTTTAGTGGTGTAGGCAGGGAATCGGCAAGGGGTTGGGGTTGAGGCCAGGTAGACAGCCCAACCCTACGCCTAGCTCAACTACCCAGAATTTACCTTTTCAAAGAAATCATGGTCTGGCATCTTGGGTATGTGGACGGACATCGGACTTTCTTCGAAGGGGCATAGCTAAAATTGGAATTCCCAAGGAAAGTTGAATTATGCCAGTCAGTGGCACTGACCGGGAAGCCCAAAGGGGGGGGGGGGGGGGTCTAACCCCCGAAACCCCTCCCTTCCCTACGCCACTGACTCACTTCATTCTACTGGGAAATTTCCCCTTCGAAATTTTTTGCTGCTGCATCGCGATGGTCGAAAAAACTATTGATACCTCCAACCATCGATAGTGGTGTCGATGCCGCGACCTATCGTGACAGACCTAATTTCATATGACTTGCTCAGTTATGAAAATGGCAGAAGGCTGAACTTGCAGCAGTGCTGCGAAGTTGTCATCTAGCAGGATACCTTTGAGCCCCCCCCCTCTCAACTACCGTGCAGCCTCATTAGATCCACTGCTGAGATGTTTCAAATTCATATCTACTAGAGATGCAACGATATTGAAATTTTGCCGATATCCGTTATACCGATAATTCTGATATTGGAAAAGAACCGATACCGATATCTATATCTACATTTATATTCAGGCATTAACCCCTCCACTGCTAAACTTTATTTGGGACCAGGTCTGATGGTGAAAGCATGAGGTGCACCACTGGTGCACCTAATGCTTTCACCATTTCTCCAGTAGTGAGAATAAATGTTTTATTCATACTGAAGCCAGACTCTTTAATGTGGGTTTTAAAATATTGCCCCGGATTACGGTCACAACGTGACGGGTAATGCTAGTGAATATAAAGATGATAAAATTCTTGAAAATCGGTGGTTCCAAAAGGAACATATGGGCACGAAAGAGTTGAAATCAGACTATTGCCTAGCGATTTTTGTACCTAAGTTTTGGGATCCATCTAGGCCTGGGTTCTTCGCGCGAACACAAGCGATGTCTATTTTCGCAGAAAGCACAAAGTAGGCTATGGTAGTGGCATTAGGCCGAGTCAAGTAGATGAAACTTCTTATATCTTTCTTGGGTGACTGGCTTGTGTCCCGTGGCAGGGGGGCCGAGTTCGAGCCTAGCCGAGTAAGGTGTATATTTCCTAGCGCAAGCGCCAGCATGCTTGAGAAGGGAGTACCTGAGCACGGAGCGCTCCCATCTCTAGATGTGGGACGTTGAAGAACCGCGGCGAAGGTCGAACGCAGGTGGCATATCCCCAGATTATGATGGCGGTTAAACCAAACGCGAAATGGTTTTAGACCTCTATCGCAATCGATTATGTCTACGTCACGTGCTTGCGACAGGTAGCAAGTTGTCACTGGGAGACACTGACTGAAATAGGGGTGGGGCTTCAGTGCCTAGCGGCCACTCCCCGTCCAAAGGGGAAAAACGCTTACGTTTTCTGCAGCTTAATACTTCTTTTTTTCATGAAAACATGCCATTTCGGCATTTTCAACCTTCTACAGTGTTTTTCACTCGAGTCAGACATTTTTTCACTCGACTTCGACACTCTTGCATGAGGAACGTCCCATGAACGTCTGTCTGAGTCAAGGGAAATGTTACTTAACGCACGTGAAAAACACTAATGAGAAAAATGAGAGAATATTCATCATTCGCTGTACATACTTAGCGCTTGGCATATTTCAGATGTCGTTTCAATATCGGTTATCGGCAGATCGTATATCGTTTCGGGCCGATATATCTGATTCACCCAATATCGGCCGATACCGATAACAGATAAAATATCGTTGCATCTCTAATATCTACTGCATCCATGATTAGTTCATGGAAACTGCGTTAGTTCAGTTCAGTAATAGTTTTTAGTCATTGAATGTTTTTCAGTCTCGTAGTGTGTCAGTGGGAGATTTGATCTTGAAGAATAACCATTTTTGCCAGATGATTATAATTTTTTCACTGTAGCATGTTTGTCCTGCTAGTCATTTAGGCATTGAATTGGACCGAAAAAGGTGACAGTACTACGCAAAATGGATACATTTATATGATTTAGAACTACTGAATATCTGGAAGGAGAGGAAAAAAAGGAAATAAAGGACTCGCCTGAATACGTACTGTAATCTATGTTAAATAAGTCAGACAGGTGATTTTTGGAGATTTTGTGTGCTAATACGGATTTCATATGTTTCTTTGACAGGCAATGTCAGGAGCAACATTCTGGTTCACGTTACTTGTGATCGTTGCAATGTTGATTCTGCCTATAATTGGGAAGAGGTTCTACTTCGTGGACGTGAGGCCGACGTTGGCCGATCGCCTTAGGCTCAAGCAGCGCATGACATCCAGGTCTCACCATTGTTCTTTTTTGTCTATCTGAGTTTTTTCCTCATTCACTTTCATATGCTTTTTTTCTGACAGAACGAAGCAACCACAAGAACTGAAGAGGACGGGGACGGCCATGCGACGATCGAGACGATCTCTGCGCTCTGGCTACGCATTCTCACACCAGGTCAGTCCCCTTTCATTCCATGGACCACCATGGATTCTGTGCATCGATGCAAAGGAAATGGTGTACCGTTGCTATTTGTAGGAGGGCTTCGGCCGGCTGATCACGACGGGGAAGATCATGCCGGGAGTGCGAAATGTGTTCCGAAGCAAGACCCCCGTGGTGGAGGTGGAATCTTCGGCGAGGATTCACTCCCGATCTGCATCCCGCCCTACGAGCCCTCCGGTGGATTCTCAAGGCAAGGGTTTGGGAACTTCATCATCCACTTCCTCACTCTCTCAATCGAGGCCGCATTCAAAGGGCGCACGAACACCAGGGAAACCCGGGGTCCTTTGACACTGATTCCATTCTGTGTTCTGTGCCTCTCGTCCCTTTTTGTTACACACATGCACACACAGTTTGTTTCCACGTGGTCATTTATGCATTCATCCATCTATTCAATGTACCTGATCTTTTATTTTTCTCCATCTCATGTTTGCTGGAGACATGTTGTATACATTTCTTCAGACTACTTGGGATTATTTTTCATGCCCTACTACACTTGATTTTTTTGTGCTTTCTGTTTGTGTCTTTTGGTTGTGAGTGTGCATGAAAAGGATCATCTGTGCATGGAGGATACAAGGACACTCGCTGGTGTGCACAATGCACCACTGTGAATGAGTGATGTGTTCCCTCATTTTGGGCCAGTTCTTCATGTGCTGTTGAATCTTTGTCTTTTAAAAAGCAGGAAACTGTTCAAATGAGATATGAGGGGACAGAGGATTACACTTATTTTTGTAACAATCACTGTTGCCTATTTGAGATGTTTTCCCATCATATCTCCCATTCCCTATCATTGAGAAGATTTTTTAAAGCATTTTTCCATTGGTTGAGCATCTGCTCATGATTCTCCATTACTCCATTACTCACTCATAATTCCACTCTCTTGATTGCAAGTCTTGCTATGATCGTTCTCTTGTGCTTCAGATGTTCAAAGGAGACAGGAGCAGGAATGCCCTTGGGTCTGCTCATAAATCTATTCAACTGAAAAGAGGCTTAATTGTCTTTTTTCAGAAGTGCTTTTCGAACTGCAGTTTGTGGAGAAGAGTTCTGGGAATTTTCACAAAGTATTTTGCAATGCTGAAATCAGCATCACTATCAAAGCATTATGGGCATATCTCTTTTGGGAGCAACATTTTATAACATGATTGGTGAAACATTGTCTCAGAACTCAGCTCTGATGTTTCCTTTATATATTGAAGAGTATTGATGAAGCAGCTGTGTGGCCATGATTTTTCCAGTATTCCATCTTTGCATAATAATCAGCTAGTGAGTCAAATTAATTGGCACTTAAGTCATTTTGAGCTAATGTGAATATTGAGTGAACATCATGAGAAGCAAAATTTTGGAAAATATATCAAAATATCTGTCCTAAGCCTGGAATGTATTCAGATGCTCACTGCCCCTTGTGCTGTTTGTTGAACCTTAAGTAGTGACTGATGATGTAGTAATGGTGATAAGATATTGTCCTCAAGTCCCACTCTCATCTCAGCTAAATTGAAGGTTTTAAAAATATCATGGATATTGCCGATTAACTTGAATAACCTTAACGAAAGAAAACCTGATACAGAGCCGATATCTGTCGAGTTGCCAAATAATGCAGTCTATCTTTTATTTGTCAAGTGATATTCCCAGAAGCCAAAGTAATAAAATGGAAAAAAAAAAACAGGAAATGCACTGGGTCTTTCACTGACCATTTTTCTTTAAACTCACTTTGCATCCCACTTACTGTGTGGCTGAGCCTGACATCTCACTTCCCACAATGCACTGGAACATGAGCACACTGATATTAAACTGGAGAATCTTCCAGTGTTTGGAATGAGATTTAAAAAAAAAAGCAAAGCGACTGTTGATTGACCATGCTACTGCTATGTGCTAAAACTTTTTTTTTCTAATGGAAGTAGGTAGATTTCAAGCATGCTGCAGGAATTTCTTCAGTCCACTCAGATCTGTGCCAAGCCAAAATAAATTCCATGATTACAAAATGTATAGACTTTTGCAAAGGAAATGTGGAAACTTTCAACTAAAAAAAATTACTCTTTGCAATGCCATGGGCATTGCATCCTTGTCAAGGCTTTGAAGGATTTCTCCTTATCCCTTTAAATAAGGAATTTTTTGTGTGCAGCTGTGCCTCCTGGCCATGTTTAGGTCAAGAGGAGGGACCATTCATGCCAGACTTTATGGCACTGCTATAGTACAGAAAGGGTTAAATTACTTCTGGAGATGGGTTTTGATATATCTGTGATTTCAGGCTTGATTTGTGTCATCTCCAAACCAAGTACCAGTGCTACTGTCTTCTCAAAATTCACTATCACTGCAATGTGGGCTAGTAAATTAGGGACTACTTCCAAAATTCCTGTATCTTTCTAACAATAGCCTGGATGTCCATGAAATTAGAATGTCAACCACTATTGCCATTTTCCTGTGGAAGTAATGTGTTCAAGCAACCAAATTTTTATTGTATCAAAGGGACAGCATGCACTAATTGATGATCAGGCTGGACTTTCTTTCTCATTATCTTTATATATCTTCAGATATATAAAGATATTTATAAAGATATATAAAGATACAATACTTGTATCTTCAGATTCTCTGATTTAAAGTAGTTTACATAGAAATGGGCATAACAGGAGCATAGAGCAATAAAATTCAATGTTCATGCATGCATTCATATGAAAGATATGGGAATTTTTCAAGAAGAATGTCAACCACTATTGCCATTTTCCTGTGGAAGTAATGTGTTCAAGCAACCAAATTTTTATTGTATCAAAGGGACAGCATGCACTAATTGATGATCAGGCTGGACTTTCTTTCTCATTATCTTTTTTATGAACATAGAAGTCTAAGAGACTAAATTTCATCAAATGTATCTTTACCCGTATTGTCCTCGTATCTCGTTATTTTAAGTTACAAGTACGTACGTAAGTATACTTTCTATACCCTTAAAAAGTTCTGGCCCCTAATTTTTGGTACACAGTGTAATATCAAATCAATTCTGCCTTTACTCATCTGAAAGTGCAGTTCATCCAAAAATCAACCAGTACTAAAATGGAAGCAACTATGTTATGCAATTCTGTCATAGCATTTTTCTGAGAATATTATTGGAAGGAATTGGAATCTCCTATCAAGCAAGCATTCCAAGCATTCCTTTGCTGCTAAGGTTTCCTGTATGTAGATGAAGCTTGTCCATCACATTAACCATATTTTACATGATTTCTATGGTGCTCAGTGCATAGCCAGTAGAATGCCTGAGTTGTACCTGGATAGGCACTCTACCTTATGATGGAGAAATGAATGCCCTTTCCTAGCACTGTTTGCCAACAGTCCTCAGAAGTACTGCTCTGGAAGTGATGAAATAAAGTCAATCTTAAGGCAGCATAATGCCATGCACCTTATCGAGGATTCAGGGGCTCAGTGAAGAATGACACAATAATCATTCCAAGGAAAAGAAGAAAGTGATTGAGGGAGCAAATAAAGGTAAATGGATTGCATTTTCTCAGAGTCAAGAGAGTCTCATCTTGGTTTGCTTCACCATAAGTCAGGAGTACATCTCAAATTTAATAGATTCCATGAAAACCCATAAGTCTAACACTGGAACTGAACTGAAAATGTCCAAAAAGCTGGTTAATCAGGTTTGATTAACCAGCAAGTGCAACATGGTGCTGACAAAATGCTAACAGGCATAGGGACTCATCATACATGAGCCTCAGCCAAAAGGCTTTTCAGTAACCAAAAATTAATGTCCAAAATGTTGTAAACAAGTAGAGGGTAGCTCCATATGCTGTACAGCAATGTCAGGCCACATTTTCTAAGGGATCTTTAAAGTAATATAACACAATGATATGAGAGAATGTGAGAAGGTAAATTTTTTTTTAGTTAGTTTATCTTTGTAATATTCTCATTATTTCCTTTATCATCTTGCTGATTTGGAGATGGTAAAGGATTACCATTTTTTTCAAACTGGTGCCAACTGACCCAATAAAATCACTCAATAAGCTGTGAAAAGGCTAACTCTTGGAGAAAATTTCTTCAAGTATTGGCTTCAACATACTGCACTCATGCAAAGGGAAGGAGCATTAGGCAAATGATCAATAGTTTACAACTTTCAATCTATGTGACACCATGGGAGGGGGGAAGGCAGGGCCCAAAGAAAAAGATGTTAGAATAATGTACATCTCCAGTAATGATTTACATGTTGCCTCTAAATAGCACATGGTTATTGATAATGATCATAGATGTGTGCATATATAAATAAGCGATTACCTGGTAGGTAATCCTAAAAAGCCGTTCTTTATGAAACATAGGACTCAACATTATAACACCTGCTGTCTGTCCTCATCAAAGTTCTTACCTTGCAATCAGCAGCTCAAGGTATATATCTGGCTACAGAAATTACTTGGTGCGGTCTCTGGAGATCAGTCTGGGTGGGACTGGCATCATTGTAACCAATAGTAGTGGGGTTCATTCCCGCATCGCCTAAATTGGTTTGGGTGGGACAGGCACCATTGGTATTTCCTTTTCACAACCTATGCACCTTGGTGGGAAGCAGGCCACTGCCCTACCAGGTAATCACTTAAAAAGCTGTTCTTTATTAAACATAAGACTCAACATTATATATATATATATATTTATTTATTTATATATATATTTTTCCATTCAGGAATTCTTTCAAAGTTAAGATATCAATAACCATGAATGAAGATGAATCAGGAATCAGGAATGAATGTATCAACATTTCCTTGAAAGGAATTTTGAACGTTCCTCTCCGTTTTCTCTGACTGCCATGATGTAAGCCAGCCACAGCTCCATCTCACCATTGCATGTGAAAGAAAATAATGCACGCGCTACTGCTTTTTTTTTTATTTAAAAGCCCTTTCAGACCCGGCGTCCATTCCAATGGACATTATATTTTCATTGTGTCTATGGTAATTTATTGGGATTCTCGTGACTGCGCCCCTTATTGCACTACAATTGGCGCAATTATGCATGGATCAGTTCCATCGGAGGCCTTCTCTCACCCGTCAGGTTTGCAATCTTCAGTTATGTAATTAAATGTATAATATATATGGTATGATATAGTAAATTAAATGTAAATTTATACGAATGTATGGAAAAAATATATATATATACTGTATAACATAAAAATTTAAATTACGATAGCGAAAGAGCTCAATAATGCAAAAAAGGATATTATTCCGATAGTGGTCTTAATTCAGGTCTGAAAGGGTTAAACCTAGCTCTAAAAAAAATAATTAAAACTACAGCTCGTGGGGGAGGATGAGACACCATGGGTCACCATTTTTGTGGACCTACAACTCGGGCATCTTCTGAAGCAATGGAAGGCGCCGAGTGTAAAAACTCGTATCACCTGTGCAATCACCTGTTTCAAAGTTCTCAATCCTCAAGTTTCGAGCACCATTTTTACAACGTGGTTGTCCGGGGTGCGATGGGTCGTCCCCATAATCATCTCTAAAATGAAGTTCAGTTGGCCCAAAGTCATCACATAAATGAGTGTTCGCACCACAGGAGAAGAAATTCTTGGGTTATCATGCATTTCACATTCATTTGGAAAAAGAATTCCTAGCTCCCCTGCCACCTTTCTTGCGGATTCGCCTCCGCCTACGATTCGTTTCACGCCTAATGACATCACATTCCTGATCTGCATTGATCTGCATTGACAACTCTCAGAACATTTGACGCACTAGGAGTTATGACCCATCGTTCCCCAACACAAACCATTAGAACGAAATCAGGATTATAACTAAAGTAAGCTGCGATTGTAACTCATACGCACAGGCATCGAACAACCGATCTCCCGAATCTAATCCTGGCAAGAATAGAGACTTATCAAAGGAAACAAACGGCAAGAAATCGAGATGCCACTCTCAATCTAAATAAAAAAATAAAAAAAAATAGAGAAAACGTCGACTGCAGAACAACGTTGGCAGAATCTCCACTTGGGGGCGGGAACTACTTTACTTTTCAACTGCACTTTCCTGGCACATCAGCTGGCAGACTTAAAGCAGACAACATGAAGAACATGTTCCCAATAGCGCCGAGAGAGCTCCAGACAGCCGGACCAGATGTACCTCGTGATCCTTGGTGCCTCGCCCTCCCCTATTTCATTGAAATAAGTTGCGTTCGATCAAAGAAGAGGAGTATCATGTATCTGCGAAATCTCATGAGCGCATTTTAATTAGTACGAGGTAAAGCAGGGGTCAGAAACCTATGGCTCATGAGTCATGGCTCAATCTTAATATGGCTCACATGGCCAAAAAGGTTCCCAACCCCTGGTGTAAAGGAATGAAATGAAAAGGACTTATTTTTTTTCATCTTCTCCTCGGTGTTTCTCATTAGCCCTTTCAGCCCCATTTTTCAACTCATTAGCCCCACGAGCCCTTTCGTGGCTCACGAGCCACGAAAGACCCCATGAAGCTTGGATACCTCCACCCCTGCCAATCGCAAAAAAAACCTCTAGGTCTTCTTTAAACCCCGTGCTATGACCTTGACAAGGGCTAGGCTAAGCAGGGGGAGTAGGGGTAGGGGTAATTACTGCTTTGTTACGGATGAAATGAGGTTAGGGTGACCATATGTCCCGGTACATGTAGGAATGCCTTTTGATAGTAATAAAAAAGGCTTGGGTGGCGGTACCACCTCAGGTGGATGTGGCGAGCGCCCCACCAGGAAGGTATCTGCACGCCACTGGCCAGGGATGTGCATCAATGAAAAATTTCGAATTTCTTTTAGAGGAGACCCAAGCAGCATGTTCACGTAAACAAGATATCAATTTTTTGCAAACAATATAAATTTCTTGCGATTGCCATGAAAATGACATCACGTTTACGTAAAATTTACGTTCCTATATTTACGTCATCAAAGTGTACGTGTATTT
>CAJPEV010001568.1:0-11496 GCA_905338385.1 Darwinula stevensoni
TCTTTCTGCAAGACAACGCGCCTGCCCACACCGCCCACCAAACCACGCAGAAAATCAAGGATTTGGGGTTCGAATTGTTGGACCACCCTGCCTATTCGCCGGACCTTGCCCCCTCGGATTATTATCTCTTCCCAGCGTTGAAGAAACACCTGGAGGGGACGAGATTTGGTTCCGATCAGGTCATTGGTGCCGCAGAGATCTGGTTCGCGGACCAACCTAAGGAGTTCTTTTTGCGGGGATTGCAAAACTTGGAGGAACGTTGTAACAAGTGTGTACAGTTGAGGGGTGACTATGTTGAATAAAATTGATTCAGTCTACGAAATTTGCGTTTTCTTCTAGGAAAAGTCGCGAACTTTTCAGCTTCCCCTCGTACAGTGTTGATTTCCTGTCGTATGTTCTCCTTTGATTCATGGCACGTGATGGGGGTATTGCGGTAAAAACGGCTCTTGAGTTAGCCCCAACGCCAGAAGTCTGAATCGGTTAGGTCAGGCCAGGATTGCTGAAGGCGACAACTGAAGACAGTACCATCAGTATCACCCGAGGATGCGCCTTTGCGATGTAACACTTACAGATCGGCCTCGTGAAAGCGGATCGGCAACTTTCATGGAAAATCATAGATTCGCTCTCGTCTCGCCATCTTTAAGAAGGACGAGGAGACGAGAGTTGGCGTGGTGCTTGTCAAGGGGCAGTGGCATCGCGTAATGTAGTGCTTCCAATGATCGTACATAGATTCACATGGCGTGTATACGCTCTGAGTGGTTTAAGCTGAACATTGTTCATAGTGCCCCAATTTGCCCAATCGATCTAATTTGGGCAGACGTTTACATCTCCTAAGGCATACGTTTACGGCACACGTTTACTTGAATGAAGACTGTGACCGAATTTGATCAATTTTGTTCGAGTCTGTCTTCTATTGCACACGTGACTTGTGGCGTATATACTAATATATATATCAGGTCACGTTGCAGGGTGAAACAGTACGTCACAAGGTGCTTATCTTTTGGACCTCTCCTGCATTCCAGCTTATTTCACAACATCAGTTCTTCATTGGGACACTGAAAGCTACACCGTGTTTGTTTATGGTGTCCGATTCATCTAGATATGCGCCATCACATGACTTCATTAACCTTTGACGTACACTGATCCGGAAGTCGCCAAACATGGGAAACAGGATGTCATGCCGAAGTGGACATCCATTGATGTCCATTGATTACCAGCCATTCTTGCCCATCTGGAATTGCGATCGATGCAAGAATAGCTTCTCCTCCAATGATGAAAGATGGCGTTGCTGCAACAAGTGCGACTTCGACCATTGCATATCCCGCATCATTGGAGTTGATGGCAAGCCCGACCATCCACACACAGTAGCCTATGTCACCTACACGTGTAATGAATGTCGAGAGAGCTGTGTGGGAGACCGAGTGCACTGCCCCACATACAAAGTCAAATATGATGCTTGCTACCAATGCGCTTTTCGTAAGATGATGGGTCAGGAACCATCCAGCGATGAAATCATCAGATCCATTGTGATCAATCCAACTCCATTTTCATCGGGATCCACCTGAGATGTTTTCAAAGTGGCTGCTACACGAAAAGACGGTGAGTTTGTTTTGATGTTCTTCTCATATGCCGAAATAGTTGCATACATTGAGCATATTCATCACGAATGGCAACCATTTCTGACATTTTTTGGTTTGTGTATTTAGTTCCCAAATGTCAAAAATACCTGTTCTGCAAAAGTAAATACTACGGTCAATTTTGCTCCAGGTTAGGACTCCTGTAAACCAAAAATTTTATGATGGACTTGAACCATTTTCATTTCAGGCTCAAAGGAAGCCTATGTCCTGAAATCGTTCAAGCCCCAGTTCTTCAATGCAAATTGGGACATAGGTATGTTTGTGAAAATCCACTTGAAAGCTCGCGAACTTGCAGATCAGTTCAACATGGAAGTTCAGCTGAACCATCCTATCATTTTCAAGCAACCAATTCTTCATTCAATGAGAAGTGCATTCCAAAAGAATGGGAAGGATGTATTTGTGAAGGTGAGTTATTGCTATTTACGAACGATTTAGGCATTGACTTGACAGGATGGGGCATGCCTCTGTAAATCGGGAAAGTTTAACGGGATGCGAAGTTTATGGACTTCACTGTTGATTAATTTAAATTGGATGGTTTAGTTATTGTTACTACTTAGTTACAACATATATATACAAATTAGAGTGACAAAAAACATATATATACAAAGTGACACTCATGATTGAAAAGAGATGGGTTTTCTGGAACTGCGTGCAGCATTAGTGAGACTCTAGTAGAGTTAATACTTCCTCTATTGGGTACTTGTTCTTGTTCTTACAGTTACCAATAACGTGTTCATGTTCTGTGTAGTGGTTCCTTTGAAACTTAATGGGTATGTATATACAAGGTGGTCCACAATTTTCTTCCCGAAAGTAAACGCTTATTACTCAGAAAGTATACATACGATTTCAATGATATATGAATAAAATGATTACCAATTCAATATATTTTTGTTGTGAAAATTCCAGCATTCTATAAGAAACTGGAACAAAGTTACACAATAAGAAATGGAAGTGCCCGTATTGTGCTGCTAAAGGCTGTAAATATTACAATCCCTTCTGAAATTCGAAATTCCATCTTGAGTCTCGCATTTCATTCCTGGGTTTTTCATCCATTGCAAAGGATTGTCTGTGTCATGGGTGACCTCAGCATCCTGCAGAAAATAAATATTTATATTTGGTTTGATAATTTGAAGAATGGAAATTTGTGCATGGAACAATTGGAAGTTTCTTCAGATTGGGTACAAATGTCTCAGTTCCTGATGAAAAGATCATGAAGGCAATTCATTAGAAGTTTCTGAACCTGAAGAGGTTCATCGGTGGACCTATGACTACCTAGATATGCTGAAACAAGCCATTAGAGATGCTTTCGCCCCAGAAGGATCAGAGATGATCGAAAGAAGTATGTTGGCATTCAAAGAGAGACTGCACCGAGTCATTGAAAATTGTGAAAGTCATATTGAACACTAGTGATTTAGGTGCTTTCTTTTATGAGGATGGAACTCTGTTTCAGTTTGATAGAAAATGTTTAAAATTTTCACGATAAAAAATGTATGATTGGCTATCATAAGAGCCATATATCATTGAAATTGGATGCATACTTCCTGTGTAATAAGCTTTTACTTTTGGGGGGACACTTGTGGACCACCCTGTAAGTGTATCATGTCTTCGCATATGCTGCAATGTACAATCAAACTAGACAAAAATAAATAAATTTCTTCATACTTTATCTTTCCTTTTTAATTTCATAACAATGGGAAAAAATAATGTTCTACCTCCATCAGTGGTCTACATATACACTGAAAAGCCAATAATAATACAAGTCAACTGATGCGGATGTGGAAATAGTTACCGCCAATAGAAATAACATATCGCTTCATTTTGACAAATTATTAATATTTGAAAAAATATTCATCATATTATGCATTAAAATCGTATTATGTGTAACATGCATATGATTCCTGGAATATTTTTGAAACAGGAATCAATCCCATTAAGTGCATATATATACGCGCATGCATATCGCATCTGATTTGACCAGCTACATTTTTCTCTTTTATAGGGAGAAAAAGTGGCCCTGGAACCGTTTATATATGGTCGCTACGAGAAATTCACCTCCAATTCAGGATACATCCTTGACGGATACACTGCTCCACTGCTTCACTCACTGCACATAGCACAAGACGCGAGAACTGATTATCTGTGACTTTCAAGGTGTGCGTCAAGTCATTGGCGACCAAAATGACGCATGCTATTTCACAGACCCAGCCATCAACTCTTTGAAGCAGGAATGGGGCCCCACTGACGTCGGAAGACCGGGGATACTTAATTTCTTCAAGAATCACAAATGCTCGAAGTTCTTCAATAAGTTTGCAAAGCCAACGCTTCAGGAGCTCCAGAATACCCCCCGCACTTGTTGGCGTCATTGAAAGAACCACCTATGCTCGTCCAATCGCTTCCGGGAAAGCAAAACCTCAACCCGGAATGGATACAGAACTTGCGCAGTTGTTTGCCAATCTATTGTCTGGAATGTCGCATCCTGGGAGCAAACCCCTGTTCGACGATCACACTACAATGGTGAAGTCAAGGGAAAAAGCCACATTTGCAGTGCCTCGCGCTTCTGGAAAATGAGAGGACATCAATAATGGAAACATTGCCAAATTGTATGCGAACTTGATGTCCAGAATACTGTACCCTAATGACCGTTACAGGAAATATGCATTCAGCAAGCATCAATCATTCATGAAGTATTCTTCCGTGATTACAATGCTTTTTTTTTAAATACCTTTCAATCTTCTGTAGGTCTATTTGATGTTATATTTCATTGAGTGTCTCTCATATGACGTTGACATATGACCGTGCTTGCGTTCTCACACCCAATCCCGTATCCCATCAGAGTGAACGTGCTTGTAACTGGTGATAAAAATATTATTTGAAGATTCAGGCTCAAGTCCAAAAGCACATTTCGTGCTTCTCCCATATTCTGGAACAATGAACACAAAACCAGAATCGAAATTTAAGGTCTTCCAAGCAAGGTTCTTCATTAAGAAAGAAACCATTTCAAGAAATTCAGAAAACGTTGAAGAGTCTAAAGACATGCCTCAGGACATGCACCAACCCTTTCAATGCTCTCCCACGGGTGACTGCATTTTGGTAGCCCATTCAGAGGAGCATTCCGAACTTCCGGGAATAATTTTAATATATTGACGAAAAAGTGAATGGTAATCATATAGGATCCTTTAATATTTCTACGTAACATTTACATTATATCCTTCTGGAATCTTACAGCATTACATTTAAAATATTCCGTGATACACATAATATATTTTCGTAATGGTAACTGCATATATATAATTGATTTCACTTGCCTCACAGCAAACTTAATGAAGGAGCATAATTACATTTTGAACGCTTCTCGGAAACGTCAGACGAATGAATTTCATTGAGCCATCCTAATCATGGCTAATGTTTAACGTGGCTGTATCGAAATGACACCATATATTTCATTGCAATGTATTACAACTGGAAAAGCCTAAAGTGATCTTCCACAAGCAATGTTTCTGGAATCACTTGAGCCTGCTCACAGATTGAAGAACGTTGGCTGAGTCTCAATACTGGATGACAAGGTTTTTGATTACTTTCATCCGGTGTGCGAACCCTACTTAGAAGACGGCATGCATGCATCAACCGCACGTCCAAATGCACCATATGGCTTTCATTTATTACCGTCTTTGGCGCACTCGGTATTATCATTCCGCGGTATCATTATTTAAATGATAATGCTACCTTGAGACTACGATGCCTATATATTTCTTGGTGCGTCCACCCTTGCAGCCGCTGAAAAATACTTCCTCTTGGGTGGGCAACAGAACATATGAGCGGACCCCACATTTTCTCCTGAAATTAAAGCTCTCATGTAGGTATCGATTAAAGTCATACGGGAGTTAAGAGTTTTAGCAAGCAGATGTTTCCAAATTGTTAGACCAAATTTAATGGTAAATGCTTAAACAATATCATAGTCTCCTTCTTCGCTTCAAGGTTTTCATGGATCGAGGGAGATATTATTGGAAGTTTCGCCCCGACCGTATCAAAAATGCCTTATGGAAAATCTTAATGCCTTCACTGCTTTCTTTTTAGAATTTCCATTCGCATCCTTTGTGGTCTGTCAGTACGCATATCATGTTGACATCAATACCTTCCCAGTGATGTAAGTGAATAAATGGGTCATTTCGAACTCTTGAAGCATTCAAATGTAATCACTATAAGGATATGAGTAATTATTTTATTTGCATGTATTCCTAGCGGCAGGTAAAATCTGCTGCAAACCGGAGGAAAGGAAATACTCTGTTTTCGCGGAAGGAATCACCATGATCTTTAGAAACAACCACCCAAGTAAGACCCCAAACGTGTTCAATGAACGTTTCATTCAAATTATGGCCATCGTTCCATTAATGTCATTGGAAACGGCCTATTAACTGCTTAAATTTTCAAAATTCAAAGTAAAGAAAAACAGTTCAAATTATGCGTTCCTTCAACAACGTGAATTAGATATTTGTAGGGAAACTGCTGAATAAAACTTTTTTTAGGAGTCATTTGATATGCAATCAACTTTTTGGATACGTTCTTTTCCTCACTTAAGTTGCATTCAGTCAGAGTAGAGCCCTGCTCACGTGGCTCGTGTTAAGAGCCTGAATGTTGACGATTGATTGGATTGAAGGTACTATACTACACTGAATTTTCTCACGCTTCTCCACGAGACTCTCCCAATCTTATAATAGAAGTTTTAATCTCATCCTCAGATCTCTCATATTCACAAGTCAGACATCCTCGTCAGGAATACAAAATGTATATGTAAGAGATGACGTAGTATGCGAAAGGTATTTTTCATGCAGTCACCTTTGAAATTGAACAATCCTTCCTCTATCGTTCGAGCCAGAGTTCTCTGGAAACTCCTTGAATTGGGTTACCTCTAATGACGGATTTATTCACGAATTCGAGTATCTTCCGCTCTGCTTTATGTGGAGAAAGATCAGCTACATTGTGGAAAGTATTGGGGACTAATTCCAGCTGTATCAGGAATTGACTCGCTATAGCGACTACTTTCGCGCCATCTATCGTCGGTTTTGCGAATCGTTGCTTTAAGCAAATGTCAAATTGATAACACTGATATGCTTCAGGAAAACATCTTAAACGTTCGACGAATGTCGTTCAAATGCAGCATGCTTCGAGACTAAGAGACACCTTAATTGAGCTCTAAAAAGGTGCTCATTCTGGTACAATGGATGTCCAAAGACACCTTTGAAAAAATGTTGAGCGTCCTCAGAAACGTTTATATGCTACTTGGGCAGTGTCATATGTATTAATATAAAGCCTGCAGGTCTCATTTGACCAGAGGTAATCTTCGGCACTCGATCAGTGAATGGACCGAAGGAGTCGAGTGGGAAGGAAAATAAGGCGAAGGAAACGAAGTAATATGCAGGATACAGCAGAGGGACGAGCTGCAAATCACGGCATTTGCTGTTTTTTTCGGCACCCAAACAGTAAACCTGTATTTTTCCTCGTCTACCGATGTGACTGCAAAACGGGAAAACAATCCAACACTTTGAAAAACTCTCACTCTCGCCGACCTCCTTTCGTTCTTCGTGCAATTATGCAAAATTGCCTTCAGAGCTATGGGAAAAAAACGAAGAGTTTATTGGCGAAAGATCGTGTGAACACATGTGGCGACAAGCTGAGGAATCGCGCCATATTTCCTCATAGACCCTTGAAATCCCTGAATTCACGGTAGCGGGGGGGAGGTACTGAGGTGAGTGATGCCAGCGTTCTCTTTCCAGAACCACGGCAACTCTCGTTTCCATGTTAATCCGGAAGATGGCGAGACGACTTAAACGCCGATTTCCAATGACAAATTGCCTCCCCTCCCTTTCTTATGACCGATTTGCAAATTTCATTTCGTAAAGGCACATCCTCGGGTGGTAAGGAAGAGTTCTGTCGAAACCCAAAGTTCATATCTCTAACCGTATGGGATGTATAGCTGTCACACACAAACATACACACACACACACACACACACACACACACACACACACACACACAAACAAAAAAAGAATCAATGGTCGCTCAGTCTAGCTAGCTATCCAGAATCGCGCACGCTATTTGTTTAACCTCCAGTCCTCCGGTTTGAAATACTTCCCCACACTTCGGGAACCACACTCTGGAGACGGTGTGTCTCGACTGGCCGAAAGGAAAGCTTCAAAAAGCCCCTCCTGGCTTCGCTACTCGGTCAAGAGTGCAAGAAATTGATTCAAACTGCGTCGCTTTAAAAGATTTTACTCCATTCTCCCAACAGCCCTCACAAAAATCTATCAGGCAGAACTTGGTATGGGACAGTCTCTCCACGTGCAAACCTTCCGGACGGGCACGTACTAGTACATGGTACTGTGCATTTGCCCGATCCAATGCACAACCGCTACTCTGTTATCTGAATAATTATCATTCCATAATGTATTATTAATAATAAGATGCTCGTGCCAAACATGGATCTTCTTCGATCGAGGATCGCTCTGTGTCGAAGTGATTTCTTATTGCTGTGCGAGGGTTCCCATATCGAGGGTTGACTTTGAAATCATTTCCCGCGCTTGAAATGACGGGTACCCGCTTAAAACGATCGCACATGAAAGGAACTGGTATCCTAATACCTTTAACTCAGCGATGGAAAATTTAACAGCTCGCGAATACTCGCAGCAGACGTTCACTTTAAGTGCCTCAGGGTAAATACGAAATGCCAACAGATTAGATGAAATATGCACTATTAATCAATAGGGTGGCCGGAAAGATGCACTACCCATGCGGAAAATCCACATTTCACATTGGAATAGGAGCATAAGCCTCCACACGTGATCATATAGGCAGCAATGCCTTTGTGACATGTATTTGGTATTTGGTCGGGGATTCATCAATGAGAAAGTCTCGATAAACCGGTATAGGACGATTGAAGAATTGCGGGCTGCAGCGGTGGCCGCTTTCGCACAAGTGACTCGACAAATGCAGTGCAAGGTGTATTGATATAAGAGGACATGGCGACGAATTCAGTGGTGCAAGGACAATGATGGAACTCATACTGATACAATGACTCATTATTTATTGTAAGTATCGCACAATGAATCCTGTATATAAAAAGATTGCTTTACCGGTCAGGGGTAACGCGACTTTCGGGCTACCCTGTAGAATGAGTGCCTTAACGAATGGATGGGCTTGAACCTTTATCTACATGCACTGGTGAAACGGTTTTTGAAGAGAAGAAGTACACTCTTAGAAAAAGGGGAGCGATTTTTCTCATAAAAGAGGGTAAAATAGCTAACTCCAGTTTCATCCCCCTTTCACTCTCGGAAAGGAGCAAATTTACTCCAATCACCAATAAGTAAAATTGCTCTCCTCCTCCGTGAGTAAAAACGCTCCCATCAGAAATTGATAGGGATGTCATGCAAATAAGAAAATCATCCTATATACTGTGTGTCGCTTTCGCTCTCGTACAGGCATTGACCTACCTTTGACTACTGATCACAGCACACGCCAGAGGGTGGACTACCTCTTTTCAGTCCCATATTATCTGCTTTTAATTAATGATCGAATGAAGTACTCTGTGTATTCTAGACCTCCCATGCGTATTCATCTGTTTTCCAAAAGGGTTCTCAAAAGGAATTATGAGCTTCTTTATGGCCAGGACTCTATGAATATGTCTTGAATATGTAGATAACAAATTATGAAGTTCCGTGTTTATTGATTCCTATGATGTGACTAGGCGAGACATATGGCAAGGTACATAACAATCCTGCGAGGGACGATTTCAGGGAAAGAGGGAAGGGAACTTTTGTGTTCTGTGCGAATAGCGAGACCCTTACCTCCATCTAGTGGCCTGGCGAAGAACTTCAAGGTGTTCACTTCAGTACGAGCGATGAGGGAGCATTTGGTGAGTAATAAGAGAGTACATATGAAAAGCTCACAGTGTCCTCACTTTTTACTCCCTAAACGCTCGGAATTTTCTAAGAGTGCATGGACGAAGCGCCATGCAGATTGATGCCCAATCGCAAGGAGAGAATGGTAATATGGCCCTCTTGCTCTCAGTTTACTCATATAAATGCCATATGTGATATGTTTGCGCACGGAATAAAAAAATATCAGAATGAAAGAAAAAACACAATTCCTCAATATTTCATTCGAAACCAGGAATCAATCATTAATAAAAAGCCAATCTTCAAATTTGGCTTCGTTCACCAGAGATTCGATGATTAGAGGACTCTTTGAAGTGACATTGGGCGCGACCACAAGACCTCCCGAGAAATAAGCCGTGAAAAAACTGAAGGTTCCAACGGAAACGATGCTGTGATTGCAATGGGAGAGGATCGCGAAGTCCAAGTCCCGACCTCTACCTTCCAGGAACACTATTGGCATGGTTTCATCGACGCTTTCGATATTTTTCTTACACCATCTCATGTTGTCACTGGCCAGGACGAAGACCACCTTGGAGAAAAGCAGACCGTAGCGTTCCATGGCTCTCCGGTAATATGCTGCAGACACAGGCTTGGCACCGAATCTGACTCGATTGAATAATATCTGGTCAGTGCGTCGAACGTGAATTCCGATGAATGTCGTGTCGCTGCCGTATTCTTCAAACAAAGACCAAAAGAATGCCCGCATATCTTCTTCCAATTTCGAATGGAATCTGAACTCTCGCATCAAATTCCTCCTATATTTGCTGAAGAACTTGCTAAAGCATGCAAACATGGGGAGAAACACGTCCTGACCTCCAATGACATCAGGAGATTCCCACATAGGAAGGCTTGCCTGTGTCCAATTCCTAGGGGGACATCCTGTCTCTATGAACCTCCCCAGGCTGAGATGGGGGAAGAGGGGCAGCAGGTCCTCTAAGAGAGTGCCGCTGAGCACGGGGATCATCCGGTACTCCATGCCAAATGAAAATACGCTGGCATACTCGCAGATCATGTTGCCCAACCGTCCACCGTTTGAGACTGTCAAGAATGTCGCATTCCTGCATTGATCGCCAGTTAGGGGAAATTTCGGCCAGAGCCTAGGATTATGCTCGAACTTATCGTCGTTTATCGAGGATAACTTCGTTCTCAGAGTCTGGTTCAAGCGCATGTCCCTCATGTCTTCATCTCTGACGTCTTGCGGTTCGAGAGGTCGTAGAATCTGCCTTGACACATGCGAATGTAAATGAGATTGCAGGAGAATAACCACCGTTATTGCCATGACAAAAGCAAAGCTGAAGTATACACTTCTGGATCTCTCCGACTTCCTAAATATCACAGAAATACAAATATGAAACGACTAATTATTATACCAGAACATGCATTAACTTTCACTTTCCTGCATTTTTTAGAGGGAAGTTGTGATTCAGAGTTTCTCACGTTAATGAGTACTGTTTTGAGTCGAAAGTGTTCAGGGTTTGTATTTTCTCTTCTGAATCTATCGTGAACGTTCCTTCTACCGAGACTATAGAGTGAGTTCAAATACCTTCTCTGGAATTTCCATCAAATTCGACTGACCCATGTCGGTAGACGGGTACAACACGTATGCTAAAATTCACGTTGGGATATGCATAACTTTGTGAGATTTTGACTTTTTCCCTATTCCCCTATTTCCCAATTCCCCAATACGTTAAGAGTTAAGAGATCAGAGAAAATTTTCACGTTTGAATGGGAAAAAAATCTAAATATCACGAAGTTATTTATATCCCAATATTATTTTTAGCATACATGTTGCACACGTTTACCGACATGTGTCAGCCAAATTTTATGGAAATCCCAGCGAAGGTATTTTTCAAAATGAGTTCATATTTCAGTGCATATATTTTATGACCACGTGTTACAATTTTTGATTACACTTACCAGAATGGTATCAT
>CAJPEV010001568.1:11968-31858 GCA_905338385.1 Darwinula stevensoni
AAGAATTTTCTTCTAGTTTGTCGAACTTGCTTTTCGAACATTCAAATTATGTGTCGTTCTAGTTCGAGCGGAGAAAATCGAGTCATTCCAAGAACTCAATTCAGGACTCCAAAACCAAATGTAAGAAATTTATTCATGTTACAATTCTTCGCAAAGTATTAAAGGCCAAAAATTCAAAGTTTCACTCACATTTTCTGTCGCATCCTATCATTCATCACTCTTGAAGCCGAAAAGGGGCAAAAATTCAAATAGGCCGGATGTCCATGCTTGCATTCTCTTATTTAGAAAGTATAGGACAGAGGACAGAGTTGATAGCTTTTTAACGATAAGAGGAACTCCGGACAGGGCTTTCAACTTGACGAACTCAATAACGCCGTGGAACGGAAAAGTGACACTCATCAACCGGCCTATGTTTTAGAAACCGAAGCCCTCGTGTCACAAGCACTACTGAGGAGTCACACCGAGCACCTCTTGGAAGTTCCCAAACCTTATCGAACTTGCCTACTCGTCTTTGTAAGTAAGAAAAATATGAGATAAGGAGAGATATACGATGACACAACCGGGTAATACGGGCAAACATTGGGCTCGACTCATCCACTTCTTTCGATACGGCTTTCCTGGCTTCACATCCAAGGGATTTATTGTAAAACGCAAACCCTTCAAAATTGTATATTGCATTTTGTTCTATTGTTGGCTTCCGGCCAATTGAACCCTCATTCCAAATCGAAGTCCCCTTTCACACGAAGATCGCTGTGACTTGTTTCTTGAGAACGGCGGAGGGACTGAACAGGCTCTGAGCCTTAACAAGCATTAACAAGCAGTTATCACATCATATCAATGTGATAAATGCTTGTTAATGGTCTCAGGCTTAAGGTATCTACCCAAGTTGCTTAATGGAATTATGTGGGGCAATTTAGTCTCATAGAGGACTCTGAGACAAACGAGGCAAAAGGTAATGTCAACGCATGAGAAAATTCACTTGTCACTTGCATACTTGAATTCAGCATTTAATAATTCCCTAAGTCATTCCCTGAGAGACCGAAGATTTTTCCTTGGATCAAACAGCCTAGGTAACCTCACAGCACCGCACGCAATGGACATCTTATCCCCAAAAGATATCAAGCCCCTTCATGGATTTTACTTGTTGTTTCACCCCATGGAATTATTATTTGTAAATAAAATCCCTACAGATCATGATGAAACATGCACAATTAAAATGTAAAGTGCCGCAACGAATCGATAGGCTTGAACCTTTACCTGCAAGTACAGGTGAAACGGTTTTTGAAGATACCATGGTATGCACGAAGCGCCTTGCAGATTGATGCCCAATCGTAAAAAAATGGTAATATGGCTCTCTTGTTCTCTGTTCATTCATTAATAAATGCCGTTAGGGACTTGATCACGCTTTCAAGGAAAACAACAGGGTGCATGCAAACATAATTCCTGGACATTTCATTCGAGACCAGGAATCAATCACTAATAATTTAAAAAAAATAGTCAAATTTGGCTTCATTCACGAGAGATTCAATGATTAGAGGACTCTCTGAAGTGACATTTGGCGCGACCACAAGACCTCCCGAGAAAGAAGCCGTGAAAAAGCTGCAGGTTCCAACGGAAACGATGCTGTGATTGCAATGACCGGGAAGTCAAAGTCCCGACCTCTATCTTCCACGAACTCTATTGGCATGATTTCATGGGCGCTTTCGATATTTTCCATACTCCATCTCATGTTGTCACTGGTCAGGATGAAGACCACCTTGGAGAAAAGCAGACCGTAGTGTTCCATGGCTCTCCGGTAATATGCTGCAGACACGGGCTCGGCACCGACTCTGACTCGATTGAATCTTATCTGGTCAGTGCGTCGAACGTGAATTCCGATGAATGTCGAGTCGCTGCCGTATTCTTCGAACAAAGACGAAAAGAATGCTCGCACATCTTCTAATTTCGAATGGAATCTGAACTCTCGCATCAAATTCCTCCTGTATTTGTTGAAGAACTTGCTAACGCTTGCAAACATAGAGAGAAACACGTCCTGACCTTCGATGAAATCAGCAGATTCCCACGGAGGGAGGCCTGCCTGTGTCCAATTCCTAGGGGGACATCCTGTCTCTATGAACCTCCTCAGGCTGAGATGGGGGAAGAGGGGCAGCAGGCGCTCTAAGAGAGTGTCGCTGAGCACGGGGATTATCCGGTACTCCATGCCATATGAAAATACGCTGGCATACTCGCAGATCATGTTGCTCAACCGTCCACCGTCTGTGACTGTCTTCATGACAGTCGCATTCCTGCATTATTCACTAGTTAGGGGAAACTTCGGCCAGAGCCTTGGATTCCGCTCCAGCTTATTGACGTTTATCAAGGATAACATCGCTCTCTGTCTGGTTCATCAAGCTCATGTCCCTCATGTCTTCATCTGTGAAGTCTTGCGGTTCGAGAGGTTGTAGAATCTGGCTTGGCACATGCGAATGCAAATGAGATTGCATGAGAATAACCACCGTTATCGTCATGACAAAACAAAGCCGAAGTATGCGCTTCCGGATCTCTCCGACTTCCTTGATATCACAGAAATACAAATATGAAACGTCTAATTATGATACCAGTAGATGCAATAATGTTGACTTTCCTGCATTTTTAGAGGGAAATTATGATTCAGAGTTTCTCACGTTAATGTATATTGTTTTGAGACCAAAGTGATGAAGGTTTGTATTTTCTCTTCTGAATCTAACATGAACAATCCTCCTACTGAGACTATGGTTCCATAGCGTCGTTTCATATTGGCTTCTTCACGTTTCCGTTCTTGATGATAGAAACAGTAGCATGACAAAGCAGACAGCGAAGTTTCGGACTGGGTACATTTGGCTAGATAAAAAGATAGTCCTCCGTCCAGCTGTCTTCAAATTCTCGATTTTCGTAATCTACCTTTCGTTTTCTTGAGGAGCTGGCTATCAATGTCACGGGGATCGCTGAACACGAAAACATAATAAAGAGTTGCAATCGAACCTCGAAAACCAACTGGTTGGGTGTCAGTCTTTCTATCTCGGTCTTCGTCAATGTCAACGCAACTGTCAGCTGACTGAACGAGTTCACAGCCCTGCCAGGGATAGGGCATGGGGCAAACGGGTCAAAAAATCGAAAGAAGCTAAGGAAGGCCTGTGGTCCGGAGGATGGAAGTCCGCGGTCCGCAGCGCTCTCGAACGACGCCAAAAAAAACCTACAAGCGCGAGAATTCTCAAATGGTTCTACTGTTTCCTTGTATCGCAGTCGTAATGGTAGATGGCAAAAAAGTAAAAGTATATTACAGGGTGTAACATACGTTTTAAAGAGATCCTTATCCATCACCACTCCTCAAATACTCGCAGAAACAAAATGAAATTCATTATCCTGTTACACAACAGCAATACATCCAACTTATTATAACTAGATCTAAAAAATACCATCTCGTTGGGAAACCCGAGCTCGAAGTCTGTCCAGCCATGAATTAGTACAGTTTCGAATAGTATCTTTCTGTATTTTGGCCCACTTCTTGCGCAGAATATCTCGAAGACTCTTCTAACTGCGATGATTTTATGCGCTGGCTAGTACCTCCAGAACAAACCAGATGCAATAGTCCATGGAATTAAGGTCAGGCGAACCCGGCGGCCATTCGGGAATATCTCATTCTGGGTGAATATGAATTGGTAGTCTGATGTGACCTGCATGAGTACGACAGAAGACTGAACAATGAGAGTGCGATATTAAAAACCTTGCCGTCAGGAGAATTGAGAAAATAATCCAGCAGGAAATTACGGTATTCAGCAATGGTTCATTTCCTATCGGGCAATACCGCAATGTCCGCACTGCTGATACTTAAGAAGTTCTTCATGCCAATCACCTCTTACTCGGTCCTAAAACTATCAAAGCACTGAATGGAAGTGCAATTTACTTTGTCATATGCCCTAAATATATATTTATGCTTTTATTATATTTATGTTTGACTCGTGACCCAAATAAAAAAAAAACAAAACAAAACAAAATATATATATAGCTTAAAGAGGGTTAGGCCTACCTTAAAATTAAGGAACGCTCGATCTCGACACGTGATATCGAAATGGGCGAAATCGCCTCTTGATATCACTATCTTGAATCTTGAATCTTGAATCGTGTCAAATAAGTGGACTCTCGCTATAGAGTATGGTATTCAGCGAAGAGAAGCACTTTGCTTCCGTTGTCTACACGTCATTATTTACCAGTTAAGATGAAAGAGCTATGATCGCAATGATGTCCCAGTATATATGGCATAACCCATCAAACTAGACAGGGTATTGATTGAGGTTCGTACAGGAAAATGACAAAGCAGAAAAGTGACATGTTGCAGAATTACCCTTTATTTTCCCAAGTGTTGCGGAATTCCCAGATTTGCCCTACCTCAGTAAAATAATTTGGGAATTTTATGGGCATTGACATGTACAAGAGTGGGTCAAAAGTCACTGTACGACTTTGAACAGCTGTAACTAAGCAAGGAAAGCATTGATTTGCAAACGGAGTTTCGCACATAAAAGAGCATGAGCTAATTAACATAAATGCAGCATAGAAATAAACATTTTTTTCATTTGATGTAAAAATGAATGCAATTACATACACATACTGTGTATATAATTACATACACACCCCAGTACATACCTGTGTGTGCCTTTGGGGCACGGTTTCTAAAGAGGAATTTATTTTTAAAGTCCACAAAAGCATGAACAAAAACAGAAAAACCAGGAAAATGTTAATGAAATACGGCACACATTGACGAATAATGAAAACAGGAATTCCACGCATCAAAACAATCACAAGCCGAGAATGGAGGAGATATCGGGAGAAAAGTACGTTCCCGATGTATACATATTCACCATACATTTTCAAAGAAGGTCGATCCTCATCAACATGTACTTAGAGAGATGTTCTGAGGTTCAGGTCAATACGCAAACAACAATTGGACTGTTATTAGATCATTGGATCATGCAACTATTCTCTGGCAAAAGTTTAATCATTTGTGAATATCCTTAGGGTGTTTTTTAGGAAACCTATCCAAAAGGAATAAATTGTGCACCGAATTTATGAAGATCATGATTTAATTAGGAATGAATATCCAATTTTCAAATTCGCCCGCTTTTACCAGACCGTCGATGGCTAGAGGACTCTTGGATAAGACTTTAGGGGCTATCACGAGACCTCCAGAGAAATAAGCCGTGAAAAATCCAAAAGTCCCAACGGAAACAATGCTGTGATTGCAACGGGAAAGGACCGCGAAGTCGAAGTCTCGACCTTTCTCTTCCAGAAACACTATCGGCATGCTTTCATTCACACTTGCTATATTTGTCCTACTCCAATAAATGTCATCACTAGCCACAATAAAGACCACTTTAGAGAAAATTAAACCGTAGTGCTTCATGGCCCTACGGAAATAAATTGGTGACACAGGCTCCGCGTCATGCTTATCTTGATTGTATTCAATCTGATCAGTACGACGAACGTGAATTCCGATGAATGTTCCACTTCCGTATTTCATAGATAAATCTGAGAAGAATGCTTGCACTACTTGTTCCAATATCGAAGAGAACCTAAATTCTAGCATGATATCACTTCTGTATTTCTTAAAAAACATTGCAAAATTAGAGTACTGTGGGAGAATCATGTCCTTGCCTTGAATTAAATCAAATTTCCACGGAGGAGGGCCTGACGGTGTCCAATCCCTTGGGGGGCATCCTGTGTCTTTCGTCCTCCTCAGGCTGAGATGGGGGAAGAGGGGCAGCAGGCTGTCCAAGAGGTCGCTGCTGATCACGGGGATTTTACTGTACTCCATGGCAAATGAGAAGACGCTGGCATATTCCCCGATCATGTTTCCTAATCGTCCACCTTTTGTCACTGTCACGAAAGTTGTATTTGCACATTGGTCACCAGTCAGGGGAAATTTCGGCCAGAGCCCTAGATCCCCCTCGACCATATTGAAGTTCGTCAAAGACAACTTTGAATTTTGAGTCTGGTTCATCAGGCGTAGGTATCTATACTTAATGTCTTCAACTGGAACGTCTGCCAGTTCTAGATGTTGCACGATATGCCTTGGCCAATTCAAAGGTAAATAAGAAAGCAAGAAGAAACCGAAAGTCATCCCCATGACAAAGGCGCTCACGCAGTAGAAGTTCCTGGATCTCTCCGACATCCTTGAAATCACATACATGCATGTGTTAAGGGTATAACTTTCAGTCAAAACGCGCAGGTCTCAGTTATGGATATAATATAGGGCTATTGGAATGCAGTTTCTCATGTTGAGTGATGTGGCTATTGTGTTGGGTGAATGTGTTAACTGCTTCATTGCCCGAAAACTTAAGATTAACATGCATATCCAAAATGCTCAAATGGGAGGTTCCATGCCTATTTTTTGGTGAGAATAAATATGCCAGAATGCAACATGTTTAATGTGTTTTTGCAAAAAATAATTGCTCTACAATAAGTGAATATATCCTCCATGAATTCACGATCGCTAATTTTTGACTAGGAAGGAAACCTAATGAATATGAAAGAATCTCACCATCAAAAGTTTAAAATCGTGATTCATTTGCAGCACATCATTTATATGTATCATACGTTTAAACATAATTGTTTCGTTAGAATATTATCATTATCAATTTATAACGTAACCAAAAAAACAGCAGAGGACAGAAAGCTGAGCGCTAGTAATTGTTTCCCTCACATTCTAAAAGCCTCTCTTATTTTATGGTTAGATCCACTATTAGCTAGAAAAAATTACCTTAATCAGAACAAGTTTTGCTCATTCGTAAATAGGTGGAAGAGCCTGAAATATATATTTGTTTAAATCCAAACCTGGATATTGAAACTTCTTCTAGTATTTTTTTTGAAGAATCTATGGATTTCATATGAACGAAATATAGCTTTATGACTTCAATCCCTTTCTTGCGGCTTAAATCATTCGCTTAAATTTGTTTCTGCACATGTGCCCTAATAACTAGACGCATAAATTACTCTTTGTTCCAAAAAGTGACGTCAAACTCACGCAAATCACCATATACCTAGGTATGTGATAGAGCGTTCCCATAAACATCATGTGACAAAGGCTTTTGAGGTGCGAGGCCTCTCTAAGGTTTGAAACTTCGCTGTCCAGTAACTGGACATATGGCGACACATAACGAGGGATCGGGCTAAAATGTATTAATTTACATATACCGTACGCAGCCAGAACCCAAAGACTGGATCACTTGAGGACATGAGTTTTAGAAGAAATTGGGAAGATTCTTATAGACATGTGAGAAGGTGTGCCGGTCGGTTAAATTTGATTTTTCCATAAATGTCTTCAGGGTGACGAAAAACAGTTGCTTGATTCAAATACTACAAAGTCTGAAAACGTAAACTGCTCCCATGAATCGCCCAGGCTAAAAGCCCGAAAGCGCCGTCTTGTTTTTGAAGCTTGTATTGGCATTTGTTGTATATTGCGTGAACTTCTTGATACTAAGCGTTTTTGTACATATTCTAAGGTGTTCTACCATTTCGCATAGTAACATTGGTAACATTGGATCAGTAGAAAATAAATGTGTTTTTTTTTCCTGAAGGCTGTCAGCGAGCTGTTAAAATGGCTCCCCTTAGAGAAAAGGGAATTGAAGCTGCGTTGAATGATTGTGATTTCAATGACTGTGATAGTTCTGGTGGAAGTAAAATTGTATGTGAACTCAGTGATAATGATGTCAGTGATAATGATAATGATTAAAGAGCCAGTGATGATGGTGCAGTGAAACAAATTCAACTGTCCCTTGGCACCTTCAGTGACAATTTTCAGTACGCAGTTCCTGAGAGGTATTTAGGTGATACTAGACCAGTTCATAACCTACCCNGTGTTAAAATTCCAATTGTTTGGTGCACACTGTCCTACAGTAAGCGGGAAGGAGCTTGGTCGGGGTATGTTCGGGGTCGTGATCAAGGCCGTAGCCGTTGGGATATGTCCTCCGGAACCGGAAACGACAGTGGCTGTGAAGAAGATGCATCCCACTAACACCAGCCTAAAGCATTACCTGACGCTGATGATGGAGCTGAATATCACGAGTCACCTTGGAAAGCACCTGAATGTCGTCAATGTCCATGGAGCCTGCACCCAAGATATAGCAAGAGGTTAGCTTTAAATGCTCAAGGAGACGCAGTAAAAAAAAACGCTATAATGAAATATCAAAGGCACTTTTCCTGTTCAGACTAACGCAACAAGCATACCGAAGGCCGCACTTTTGCGATACTTCATGTGAGAAGCATTTGAAGGACACTCTCATCCTGATCACTTTGGGAGAGCTTGAGATCAGAAACGGTGAACAACTCCTATCCTGCATGTTCGCCTGACCTCTCACCACCGAACACAATGGTTTTGGGGTTATTTTAAGGACATGGTGGCCGGAATGGTCCCACCAAACTCCATACATCAAGAAAATAGCTTCGTAGCTCCAGACATGTCTTAGGCAGCAGCGTGGAAGGTGTTATCACACCATCAGCCAGTTCTCACCTCTAACGGGAACCACATCCAGCAACATCTTGGACCATTTCACTTTCATATCATGAACACGAGTGCATTGCTTCATTCTCAAAGTGATTTACTCAATGAACTTCTTTTGTCCCCTGAAGCATAAACAACATATTGAGTAGCATGGGTTACGTGGGCCTGCTTTTTGGATCGCAAAAAGAGAATGACCCAATTCAGAATAAATAGAACGGATGGTTCCTTCAAAATCGTTGTGCCAAAGTGTTGCTTTTGTTTCAAATGTAGAATTCAAGTATTAAGTGAGATACGCCAGTCAATATCGTTTCTGCATTGTCTGTCACTCGAGAACGAGGCTTGGAGATACCGAAACTAATCAGCCTTTACTCCAGGAGTGCCTCCCTCGTATGTTTGGTGCACTGTACGAGACTTCTCAAGAGGACCGTAACCTGCGTGTTGGGAATATTTAATTTCATTCCGACCGTAGTGCATTCCAGCCGAGCCCGTCTTAATTCGGATCATATTACGTGCCTGTGATCATAGAAAAAAGAGTGATTTGTGAAGTGAGTATCGTTAAATAGGCTTCTACTAAGCGCCATGACCTCATTGACTTGGGACATGCGAACTCTCGCCAGCAAATGGAGAGTAAATTAGCGGTAGTGGAGAAATTTGCTTCACCTGTTGTTTAAATTATCAGTCTAAAATATCTTCGTATTCCGTTATCTGATGCAGTTCCCTCTCTTTGGAAAACTCGAAAATGATAGATATTTTTTACTAGCGAGTTTGTTTGCCCAAAGGGCAAACAAACTCGCTATGGTCGCGCCTTCGGCGCTCTATTACCTTGGATAGTGATTAATTCATTTATTCTTTGCGAACTGGCAAGCACGTATGCAAAGTACGTCCCCATTGAAATACATGACAGATGGGGACGAAAGTCTTGATTTTTATCAAAACCATTGCCTCATATGATTTCTAGAGTGCCTAACTTGAAATCTTTTAATGTGTCCCTTTTTGTAAGGGTGTAGAATACATTTTCAAATACTCCCCTCTTATAATCTATGCTAATGGAACATATTACAAAAGTAGGATTTTTCCTAAGCGCATCCATCAAATAGGTACTTTTGAGGGAAATTTAAATTTTGTGTCTCTGTTTCGTTTAATCAAAAAAAATTCTGGAAAATGTGACTGAAAAAAAGGGGACCTGATGGGTTTTTAACGAAAATTGTATTTTTCTGAAATGTAGACTCAGGGAACTCCATGGCATACGGTTTCAGCCTGATACGTTTCCTCTTTTTGCTTGCGGAAAAAAAATGTATTTGGAAAAGCGACCAAACAAAGAGGAGACGTATAAAAAAAGTTCAATTTTTCCTTAAATCAACATCACGTCAGTGATGCGTGCGCCAGCTACTTTTCTATGTCTGCCCGGTGAACTACATGCCCATTAAGTTTCAATATTATACGTTTGCCCATTTCGCTGGTGAAAAAACATGCTTGGAAAAGCAGACCCGCAGAAATGCCATGCCCGGAGAGGATGCCCCACGAAAGCTGAATACTCCCTCAGCTCAGTAATATCGTCACTAATACGTGTGCCAAGTTTCACCTTTCTATTTCCGTCCAATTCGACGCAACAACTTTTTTTTTTCAAAACATCACACCTCGAAAAAATTCCCCATGGGAAGTATCCAGCCTTGACATTTTTATGTAACTCCTTGTCTGAGATGTCACATTCATGGAAAGTTTCAGCTTTCTATGTTCATCAGTTTAACTGATGCAAAAAAATTAGTGGAAAACATCTCCTTTTGAAATTTGTGGCCCCAAGGCAGGGGTGCCCAAAGTTTTGGGTCATGGGGGCTGCATAGCCTGTAGGGTGCGGGCTTGCTGGCCGCATAATTGGAAACTTGTTTTTCTGCATGCTAAACATTATACAAACAATTTTTTTCCTAGTTTTGACCTAAATTCAGCATGCTGTTTTGCCGGAGTGAGCCTCATTTTCCTCGCCTCTCATCATCCAACGACGGTGGAAATGAAAACTAATGAAGAGATAGGAGTTTTTGACGTGATTCTGCAATAAAAAAATGTCAGGTTCGCCTGGACCGCCAGAACTGCCAAACTATCAGAGGTCAACTCAATCCTCTTGAATGGATCAATGGAGTGGAATTCCAAAGGTTTCCTCTTTCCGTCGCGGACTTGGTACGGAAAATGGAGCATCAGCTTGCACGGTACTCATTCTCCTTGCAAGGGCTCCCAAACGCCTTTAAACGTGTTTAAGTCGTGGATAAACGTGTCACGAAACTAAAATGATTTTCGATGGGGCATGTCAAAGAAACACTTTCTTAAAAATGTTTTAGTAAACTTATTCATCCTATCTTTAAACTATTCCGATTCCTCCATTGGTGCATGTCACCCAAAGTATTCGTGAGTCCACTTTCTTGAAATATGCGATTTTCTTCATTGTTACGAGGTTTTCTGCGCTCTGCTGACTTTGCACGGAAAAAAATAGAATCCAAACTGTAACTCGCAAATCCACACTGTCCCTTGGTATGGAGCCACGGCTCGACTGACGATCCCAGTCCTCGTGGAATGAACCGGTTTCAACAACATCGTCCCTGCTTGTTTGTCCTTCGAGAGACGGATGACATAAACTCGCAAATCCACACTGTCCCTTGGTATGGAGCCACGGCTCGACTGACGATCCCAGTCCTCGTGGAATGAACCGGTTTCAACAACATCGTCCCTGCTTGTTTGTCCTTCCAGAGACGGATGACATACAAGCCCCACGGACGAGGTTGGTATAATAAAGTCCAGGGTTTGGCTCCTACTCTCTCTTCATCCCTTCCAGATGGGATTGTAGAAATAGATAGGGATGTCAGATGGTGGCATGAAATGTTATACATTATTTTGATGTGAATCTTCTACTGCGGTATATTTGCGATGCCGTGGCGGCCATTGGGAGGAATCTGACAGCATGCATTCATCAGAGAAATTTGTGCGTGAAAAAAATGCGAAGAAGCTCTTTGGAATGATGCATGCAACGCACATTTTCAGCAGAATCTGGCAGTCCTGCGGATTCTCTCGCCCTCACAGGTGGCGCATGGATGTCAAATCTAGTTAAGCGCCTCATGGTTACCCTCGATAAGAGTGTCAGGATGATTCCATATCCGAGAAATTTGGCTGAGAATAGACTGTACTTACCTGGGAGAGAATTAGAACCAAGTCAGGCCATGCTTCGTTCATCCCACAGCACATAAAATCATTCATTCATTTACATCATCATAAAAAAATGTAGTTTTTTTCCCGAAACTCCTCGCGGGCCGCACAAAAGCCCTTGGAGGGCCACATGCGGCCCACGGGCAGCACTTTGGGCACCCCTGCCCCAAGGCATTTACTTCTAAAGTCTGAAGTTTTCTGTAGTACCCCAACAGGTAGTTATGTACCAAGTTTCATCTTTTCACACTATCTCAATACGCCGGGACAAAAAATACTTGAAAACGTCAGCTCACAAAAATATGCCCCGAGGGCATGAATCTAAAATGTTTCATTTTAGATTAGACGAAATTCTTCATTTTTATCAAAATCTTTACTTCGATTATTTCTAGTGTGCCTAATTTGAAATCGTTTCATGTGTCCCTTTTTGTAATGGTGGAGAATACATTTTGAAATACTTCCCTCCTATAATCTACGCTAAGGGGACATATTTCACATATAGAATTTTCCTGCACTCAGCAATCAAACAGGTACTTCAGAGGGAATTTTAAATTTACTATCTTTTTGTCGTTGGGTCAAAAAAAAATTCAGGAAAATGGGATTGCAAGAAAGTGCCCTGATTGGTTTTANAAAGTTTCAGCATTCCATGTTCATCATTTTAACTGATGCGAAAAAATTATTTGAAAACGTCTCCCTTTGAAAGTTGTGCCCCAAGGGTATTTACTTCCAAAGTCTGAATTTTTCTGAACTCTGCACCCCAAAAGGTACATGTGTACCAAGTTTCAGATTTCTAACCTTTCTGGAACATGGTTAGAATTAGCGTCAGTCAATCAGTCAGTCAGTCACGATCGTCTACGAGATATATCTTTAAAAACGTTTCCACGTTTTTAAAGATCCACTTTTATCCACTTTCTAAAACCCTCTGTTTTGCTGAATCAGCAAATTTATGAAAACTTGGAAAATATCTGCCCTTGGGTGTTATAAAAGTAAAGTACTATTTTTACCGCAATCAAACCTCAGTGAACTACATGCCCACGAAGTTTAAATATACGTTTGCTTTTTTTACTGGTGAAAAATCATGTTTGGAAAAGCCGACCCACCCAAAAGCTATGCCCGGAGGGGATGCACCATGAAAGCTGAATACTCCTTCAACTCAATAATATCATGTCACTTATCCGTGTGCGATGTTTCATCTTTCCATTTCTGGCCAATTCGCCAAGACAATTTGTTTTTTTTTTAAGCATCGCCCCTGGAGAAATTTTTCCCCGGGATGTATCAAGACTTAACATTTTTCTTTAACTCCATAACTTGGTAGTCACATTCATGCAAAGTTCCAGCTTTCCATGTCTATCGGTTTAACTAATGCAAAAAAATTTTGTGAAAACATCTTCATTTGAAATTCATGCCCCAGGCCATTTCATTCCAAAGTCTGAATTTTTCTGCACACAGCATCCCGGTAGGTTATTATGTACCAATATCTTTCCACACTACCTCTATACACCAGGACAAAAAAAATACTTGAAAACGTCGGCCCCAAAAATATGCCCCCAGGGCATGGATGTAAAAGTTTGCATTTCTCCTGAACACATCGTGTCAGTAGGAACGTCCATGCCACGTTTAAGCTTTCCATGTCCCTCCGTTTTATTGAAGCAATGGGACATGGAAGGCAAGAGAAAAGAAAAAAAGGCATTAAATGGTTAGAAATTGAACCCAGACCTCACGATTACCGGTCCGATGTGCTACCACTACACCACCGAAACGGTGACATACTATGGCTTCTTTCGATGACATCCTTATCCATCACGATATATATTAAAAAAAAAAACTTCTCCCCCCAAAATGTGTACCCCCAGGGCATGTACCTCCAAAGTCGGAGTTTTTCTGAACTCTGCACCCCAAAAGGTACATGTGTACCAAGTTTCAGATTTTTAACCTTTCTGGAACATGGTTAGTATTAGCGTCAGTCAGTCAGTCAGCCAGTCAGTCACGATCGTCTATATATATTAGATGACAATTATTTTTATAATACCATTATTACAAATGACCCGAAAATTCTCTTGACGTTGGGAAAAGAGTTCGTCCGTTCGTCCATAGAAGCGAGGGGGGACGAGCAGATGCGGAGGTACTCCCATGGCTTCCTATTCCCCCCAATGTCGCGTGCGGTTCCAACGAATCAGCAATGAACAAATAGCTCTCCTTTGCGAAGCGGAATCGTTATTGAAACTGCCTTAGCGAAAGATCTCGATGGGATTTGATCTGTGTGCAAAGACTCCTCTGTATAAGGCAAAAAAGCATTATCGACGAACCTATAGACCTACTCTATCACGAACCGGTGTCGAAATACTGTATAATGCAGCTTTATGGAAAACTGGCTAGCCTGTTGAATGAGTACTTTCCCTGAAAATAAGACTTCGTTCTCGGATAGGGCTTGGTTCCAAAATCCACCTTAACATTTTTTTTCTAAGAGTCAGTGAGGTCCGGAAGACCTCATTGAGTCCTAGACCTCACAATTCCAAGAAAGTTATGTCAGTACCTCAGCACTTTTCTCAACTTTTCACATTTAACAAGACTGTACACGATAGACTTATGCTTCTAGTAGTTCTTATGCATTCCGAAAGTGAAGCCGCAGAATTGATTTCCCAGATCTTTGTCGTGTGAATTTTTTTAGTGCTTTCAATGATAATCGTAAGGACACATGTTGGCGATTGTATATTAAGCCTTAGCTCGAAGAGCTAAGGCTTAATATACTCATCAGCTTAATATAATCATCAATAATATACTTTTACTTCAGATATTCGTAGGAGTTGGAAATAAAAAGTTATAACCACAGATTGTTCCTGTGATTTGCGTATCGTAGCCCGAAGCTACACGCACAGTCCTTTTTTGCATGAATATTGTGCTTGTATTGGTGAATTCTCGTTTATGGAATGTTAAAAATGTATGACTCAAGATCAACCTTGATTTGCATTTAGATTTTCACTCAGAAGAAAAACTGAAATAATTGTATACATTTTAGTACATTTGCGAAATTTAAAATCCCAAAGAGTAGTTTCACTTAAATGATTTCTAGTTTTCATAGTAACTCGATGCGCACCGTATCAAGCGAAATTCCGAGAGTCCAGTTGGGAATGAAAGTCAATGAAGCCCAGTGTCAGTGGTTTCCCTTTACATGTCAGGACGACGGGAGACATTCGAAAACAGAGCTCGATGACGAGCGGCAGGATGAGCGGTTTCGACCGGAGAAGCTCACGAGAGGTGAATGTAAGGCTTCTCTGCAAGTCATGTTTCGGAAATTTTACGATCATGGTCTCACAACGCGCCAAGAACAGATCAGCACCTGAATGTTTGCGAACCTCATCAGGTAGATTGCTCTTTTCCTGCTCAATCTACTCGTTCGTACTGGTAGCCAAATAAGAGATATCTGTTTTAATACAAGAAACGTTCATCCCAAGGGAGAAATATTTCACCAGCTGCCTGATAAACATTTTCTCACCCAGTGATTGTCCAATCTTCCGTCAATGGACTGCATACCGAAACAGGCTCTTCTCACTTTTATCCGCCTCCTCTTGTTATAACTGACGCCTTCGACAGTTTAAATAACCCTTTGTACTGAAATAGACGTATGTCTTGCCTATCACGAGGGTAAAGAGGCATACTCGCCTGATTCATCCCGTTCAACGAAGGCATCGGTGCTAAGGAATGCATTATTTTTCCCCGGTAACGTGCGTGTGCAAATCTCGCGATCACTGGGCAAGGAATATTCTGATTTTTTGAAAGGATATTAACTTCACACAGCTTAATTTTTTATGTTTAATTCTAAATCAAATTTTCTGCACTTCTTTCGCTACACCCTGTTCTACTTTTGAAACTTAGGACTATTTACCATGGGTTTTATGTTCCAATGCGAACTCAGATGCTCAATCAAATGCTGAATTGTAATTGTTTCGATGCTGAGTTTTCTTTCTGGGCTTTAGATAGCCCCCGAACCCGTCGAGTTCAAGGGCCATCTGATGGGAAAACCGACGGAACGAGAGCCACAAGGTGTAATGGATCAGGCCTGGTCAGATGCACGACCTGTTGATCTCGATGAAAAAAAAAACAGGGAAATGCGTGTTCTGCGAATATCTATTAATGGCTTCCGATCTTGTGATGAAGTTCTTCGTCCAGATTGAATTCTACGAAAAATGAACCATGCATCGAAGCATGCAAGGAGTGGACAGGATGCAGGCAACTCAGTCAATATCGCATTACGCGAGTTAAGCTCGAATTAGACACACCATTTGTGTGAATCACGTTTTTCCACCTTAAGGATTGGGGGTGGGGTGTGCAACATTACAATTTCACAAGGGTGACATTCAAATTGACGGGCATTCTCATGAAAATAGTTCGATTTTACCGTTCGGATTTGCAGCCAGCGATGGTTGGTTCTTTTCGACAGTGATGGACCATCGACCGACACTTTTTCTAAACCAGGCTAGCTGGGATGCCCTCGAAGGCCTCAACTGCTCATAGTCTCAAGTTCGTGAATGGTCGTTGGCTTGGTTGCATTGCTGTCGACTCCGCTCGATAAGAAATTGCTGGCCGGCATTTTGAACAGTGACCTTGAGTGTTCTCATCAAAATGCTCATCAATCGTTTGATTGAGCGTTTGGCGAGTCTCTTGACTCTCGCCGTAGTTGAAAAGACTTTTGGATAATGTCGTTGGAAAAACGTTTATTACAGGGAAAATAATTGTAATTCCACTCACGTGCTTTGGATGCAAAGTCAACGTGGACATCAGCAGTCGACACACCGGGGAAAACCACGTAGAGGGAAAGCGTCCACGAGACCAGGATGTTCTCGCTTGCCTTCCTTTATCGCATCGGTTCACCAGCACCGACTATATTGAGAATAGGCGAGAGTCAACCACAATTTCCTTTCTTTTTATCTTTTGTTCCATCCTTTTCTTTGTTCTAAAGGACCAGAAAGATAGTGAGATTCGAGTCACTTTCCACTTTTTTCTCCAATCGAAGTAAAACTGGAGGGAAACTGAAGCTAGTATTCTCTTTTTTCTTTTCCTTTTCCCCTCATGTGAAGGAATTATACTTTCTGGTTTTCTTCTCTGAGAGCATCGGCAAGACCGAAATTATACATATTCCTATTCTCTGATCACAGAATAACGTCAGCTATTTTTTTGTTTCCAACCCCCACTCCTGTTTTCAGAGAAAGCAGAATCTTCCTTTTAGTAATTGTGAATGTAGCCCTGTTTTTTCCCATAGATAACCCCACGTTGGGATTCTCGGTGGAGATTACCGAATAATAAATAAATATATTCACTTATCTGACTGTCCGTTTTCGACGATGTACCACCACGATATGGAAAATGAAATCAATCAGTTTCCATTCATTTCGGTTTATGCTGAAAGGCTACAGTCCCGTCTGATATTATTGCCGGATATTTCGGTTTCACGTTTTTGGATGTATGATGCTTTTTTGCTCTGATTACATGGGATGAAATGAGATTAAAACAGTGATGAGGGGCGGCCAATCGATGTTGTGTAACATGGATATACCACGAACATATGAACTTTCAATAAACATACCTGTTGATGACGTCCAAAAGGCATTCGAATTTCGAAGGGTTTCTGTCCGGAGACATCCGAGTTGAGACGAAGAAATACATTTCAGGTTGGGCTAACGTTACACGTTCTCACTGAAATATTTAATGCTGAAATTGTTAGCAAGAGCCGAAATAGGCCCCTGATCGTCTCAAAGGTAAGCGTTCTCACCGAGATGCCTTGAAAATTCAGAGATAAATTTCTATTTATTGCCTCGAATTACAGGTCAATGCAGTTGTCTCGTAATTCGAGGGCCGAGATTCATTTTGAGAGTAAACATATAGGTTTAGGCCTGCCCTGATATCGGTTGAAGGGTTCAGCCTAGTCAGGGTACATCCCGCAGAGGTTAAGGGGAAGACTGTCGAATAAAGCGGAACTCTTGGAAAAACGGTTTCCACACAAAGTCACTGAAATATGATTGGGATTCAGTAGAAAAGAGGGCTCAGTGAAATTGGGATGAATATCATAATAACATTTGAACTAGCCCTAATCTAGACCTAAAATTTGCTGTGCAAGGAACACTGAGGATCCAACGACTAGTCTTGTTTCGGAGACTATAAGCCTTGCATCACAGAGAAGAATCACACATGCACTCATTCCCAAGCCTTATCGAATGAACGGTTCCTTACCGGTTCGAAATCATTCGTTCGTGGAGAGAACCACGATACGATACGTGGGGAAGTTGCTTTATCATTATCTTCAGTATGGTCTAAACGATCCATTCCCCCACCCATGGCTTTCCTGTAGACGAATAAGAACTTCGCACTCGGATCAATCCATCATGGTACATGTCCTTCATTTGCCTTAGGCGCTTGGCCGTTGAGAAACTGTTCTGATTCTGCCTCTTTAAGATGACAAACAGTTGAAACAGCAACCATCAGGTATGCTCTAAGATTCCCAAGCTATGTCACTAGGAAGTGCATTACCACTTGTCTAAAATGGAGCCACTTTCGCAATACGCCTCCAGAATTACTGTTAATTACTTTGAAGACTCAAAGCGCCCGGATGACATCCGCCATATCACGATAACCACTAAAGAATAAGTAAAGTTTAAAAAGCATGCAAGAGTAAGAAATTACCCTCTTTTCAATTTAAATCGTAGAATTGAGGACGGTCTCATCGCTACGAAGTTTCATGAATACCAAAGATACGAAGTTCGTAAGAATATCGCATTCTTACGAAGTTTTCGTGAATACGGCCCCTGGCACGAGGGGCTGGGGGACGGGGAATAAAGGAAGGTGACGACTAAAATTTCCTGCGTCCTGTCGTCTGCTCGCGAGAAAACCGAGCTAAACGAAGAAGTGGCACGAATTCGAAGGACCGGAATGCCCTTAGAGGCAACCGATGCCTCGTCCGAATCGTGGACGATTCCGTCGCACGACATAGGATGATACGATGTACCGCCTGCAGTGGCTTGCGGGGATGGAGGAATGCAGGGCAAAACGTGACTGAATTCATTTTTCGAGAAAGCATCGGTGAAGTGTTACGGGTCGGAGAGAAGGAGACTCGTTCGCGTGCGTGTCGTAGGGGAGAAGACATCATCGTCGCTAATAGGTCGACGTTCCAGAATCATCACATTTTCCCTCGTTCTTGAGAAATTCAAGCTTGAAGGTGGATGTCAAATTCTAACTACCTAGAATTTTTCAAATTCTAGGTAGGCGAACACTGCCGGTAAAATGTAGACGCATCGCGAAAGAGAAAAGAAAAGGTAAATATTGTAAAAACTCGTACGCGGATTTCCGGACGCGTCGTTCCTGACGGATCGGGAATGGGAAAGGTGCAGCAAAAGGACATTTTCACAAATGCCGTTCCCAGAACTACGGAACGCGTGGTGGAGCGATCGAGAATTTCGCATCGCGACTCGGAGAGGAATCCGTGCACGAGGAGACGGAATGGAAAATGTTCGCGGGATGCCTCCGGAGACGCGAGCCTCCTCCTCGACCGACCGAAATCGCTCCTCGATCGCCGGACTCGGACCGTCCCGAGGGAACGAAGGCGGGAGATCGGACGGCGCGAATGCATCCGCGAGACTCGTCGCCGTGGGCAAAGAGAGAAACTTTCCGTCGTCTCGTACCGGAGACGCACGGGACGACGAACGTCCGGTCGCGCGAGGTTGGGAGGCGGACGTCCTCCGGTGGAAATGCGTCTCTCCAATGAATTTTCCTCTGGCACCCGTGCAGAGATCCTGAGCGATCTCTGCACCGGTTCCAGGGGAAAATTGTGGTTATATTATATATATTACATAAAATAAACCCTTCCACGGCACCTGCCGGTATTGGAGATATGAGGGGGGATGAACCACATCCCAGACCTCATACTCGTCTTAATTCTGAAGGACACGGCGAAGGATGCTGGCCGTGCCCAAGATTGCTGTACGCTGGAGGATATCCAGTGATATTTCACACTCCAGCTTCCTGACATGTCCTTTGAGGTCTTTCAGGACGACGCCAGTTGTGCCTATGATGATCGGAACTATGGTAGTCTTCATTCCGCACAACTGTTCCACTTCCACTTTCAGTTCGGAGTATTTCTCCAGCTTCTCCCTGGTCTTCTCTTGGAGGTTGTTATCGGCTGGGATGCTCACATCTACGAGGAG
>CAJPEV010001568.1:32809-62982 GCA_905338385.1 Darwinula stevensoni
GTGTTCAGGATTTCCTGTTTGATGTTTTCCCGCTCCAGTTCTGAGAGCATGTTGTTCCGCTCGATATAGAGTCTCTGATTCGCAAGTCGTTGCTCGTTGATATTCAGCTCTGAGTAGGATTGATTCCAGAGCTCGAGCATTTTCTTCCGGTACGCTCCTGGCGCATCGGATCGTGCTTGATAGTAAACCCGCATGACGTCAATGTTCATGGATTTTGTCCATTTCATACGTTTCCGTGCGGGGGGCATATTTTCTGTATAATACATATAATATTGTATTATTATATTATATATGATGTTATATATTTTACACTTGATTACACGCCTAAAGACGATAAAACTGATGGGTGAAAGAAGGACTCCGATTGAATTGAGCCATGCATAATTGCGCCCATTGTAGAGTAATATGGGGCGCAAAGTCATGAGAATCCCAAGAGATCACTAAAGGTGCAATGAAAATGCGATGTCCATTCCAATGGACGCTGGGTCTGAAAGGGTAAAGGACAAAGTAGAAAGTATGACGATTGATCAGTTCCAAGTGAGCTTGGTACTGACCAACTCAAATGATCAACTCAAATGAGGTGAAATGTATAACCAATATAAACCATTACTTAAACTCTCAATGAGGATCACACGACATCGCAAGAGCTGCTGAAAAAAGGCGGAAACCATTTCAATTATTGGAACTATGAAGTATCGATCACATATCGAATATAATTTTTTTAAATATACCTTTTAGGAAACGGAGTTTCACCCAAAGAAAATGGTGGAACGATTTATTAAATTACCCATCCGTGAATCAATCGGAAAAAATACATGACAAGTGGATTACATCAAATTATGTAACCATAAAAAAGCACACACCACAAATGAAATTACGAAAAGTCCCGAAGATGACTAAAAGAAAAAAAAACGCGAGTAAACAACCTTAGGGTAATATATCATACTAAATCAATCATTCACATGAAAAAGAAATCAATAATAAAACATTTTCCCATAAAAAATGGAAAATTAAGGAATTAAAAACCAGAGAAATATAACTCAAGAAGAAAGGTTGATAAAACAACAATTTCGCCACCGAAAATGAGTCAACCTTGAATTTAAAAAGAAAAAATCCAGACCAACATAATGAACTACTTGCCAATAGAAACAAGCAGCACGCAAGGCCATATATAATAATGAAAACAATTTGTTGTCATCACAGTATTATTTTAAAAAAGTCGACCGATACCCTATTACGAACTGGAATGAGTGCAAGACCTCAGGAATGAGGAACAGCAGGGATTACTACACTTTCTCTCCGGCGGAATTTTTTTTTCCATTAGGGAGTGAAACCGGAAAAATGACGATCTCGTAATGTTCTTTGCGTATTGGTTGGGAGGAAAGGGAGGAAAACAGGAGAGTTACCATCCCGACTCATACGAGATGTTGGATGCGAGTGGAAATTCTGAAGTATTATTGAAATATATTTTAATGCCGAATTCTTTCAAGCGAACGTGCAAAAAGATGGATTGTGAAGCAAGGGGCAGCATGAAAATTTTTAGTTATTTAAAGGAAGTAGTGAGACAGCGGTGTCCTGGCGCCTCGCATCTCCCATGCACGGGAAGAGAAGTCTAGACAGGGGAAGAAAAAAAAATGAGCGAGAGAGGGAAAAAAGGACCACGCTTCGTACAGGGTGCTGGCCATTTGAGGCACAACTGGGAAACATCCTACCATTCCTACCTAATCCTACCGGTTCACCTGGAAAGGCGATGTCATCTGGTTATTCCATCACTCCATCGACTCTGAGGAAAGCAGCTCGCGATCGTAGACGATGAAAGAGGCATGCAGGAGAAACGCGGTCGATTGCTGCATGATACTTCGACATGGCCTCAGCCAAATCGTTCTCGGTCAGAGGAGACTCAACGCATTCGCGCATGATTCGGCAGCCAATTTTCATAGTCGTTTCGAAATATATCGTCCTCGTTTTGAGGATACTCGGTCCAAAGGGTTCAACTAATTCCTAATCCCGATTAGGTCCTTTTTCCAAGTCTCGGAGATGCAAAATATATTGGAAAGTCCCTTCGTTCCTTGGGAGAGAATGAGGGGAGGAAGTATTTAAAGCCCCTCTGTCTATTAATTTGTATGTATTTTGATCCTTTGAGCTCTCCCTTCGTTGCGTAGGATAATTTGGATTCCTTATTAAGTTTTATGACCTGATTCATTCATTCGTGTGAATTTTTGTTNTGCGTAGGATAATTTGGATTCCTTATTAAGTTTTATGACCTGATTCATTCATTCGTGTGAATTTTTGTTTCCTGTCTCCATTTTAATGCCCCCAAAATTAACAACCGTGCCGAAAGACATTCATCCGCACCCACGTTTTCATAAGGAATGTCATCGGGAGAGAGTAGACAGGTTGGGGGCAAGCAGAGAAGCGAAAGCGGAGCATTTGATGAAAAAAAAAGGCGTCATAGGTACAAGGAAAAAAAATGAAAAGCGATTGGCGCCAGTCGAAGTCGCGTCGGTCCTCTTCCCCCTTTTCACTCACACAGACACGCACAATCACGAGCACGCACAAGTCTGTGCGAAGCGGAAGGGAAGAGCTGCGCGCGAGCATTCAAGTTTTCATGCAAATCGGTAATTGAAGCCTCGTATTCTCAATCCCTTCGGAGATAGTAAGCAATCTTGGTGTCATTGGATACGTGAAACACCCCTCTATGTCATAGGTACAAAAAATCCTGCATTCTCGGCCGGTGAAAAGAGAAAATCGACCCGGAACGGAAGAAATGACCTAAATAGTGAAAAGAGGCCGCAGGAAAAATCGATAGGCTTCTAGGATAGTGGACGGATTCTCGTGAAAATTTACATTAAGCTAGCCAAGAGACATTTAAAGAGATCTACTAGAGGAATTTTTGAAATTCGGCCTCGTTTTCGAGTATCGTCCGTCAACGTCGCGTCCCTTCCAAAAAAGTGGATTTTTCAGGCGGATCACCGAACACCGAGGGGGAACGGTAGGAGGAAACCACGTGCAACTCCGCAAAAAGGTGGACCATGTTAGCCTCCAAAAACTGGAGCATGCTCTTGCCGATAGAAAATTTCTACGAGGAATGAGAACGAAAAAAAAAACAGAATCAGAAAACAGAAAAATTCTCAGTCATGGCGTCTCGGGAACGACAGTTGCATACGAGTATTTATTTTTTTCCATATAGCGCTGTACGTCTCGAGGAGAATGGTCCAAATTTCACGTTTCTGCGACCGAGGGTTGGGGAGATGGAGATTTTCAAAGAGAAGCATCCGAATTTTCACCTTTCGCCACAGATCATGGCCCCGGGGGTGACCTGAGAGAGCCAGCAATCGGCTTCAAGGCCCTTTCTTCAGGTCCCTTACAACAATTATAGAGCGGAATTTTCATCCAGGGTGGTCGATTTTTATGATCCCGTAGTACGGGCAGCTCTTCTCCGAAAGGAGTTTTTAAGACGAGGAAATGTTCGCGGGCTCAATCCTCAGTTTCCACATCTTGATGACGATGCGGAAAAGAGGGACTGAATTCGCAGATACGCCGAAAAACATTAAGAAATTTATTCAAACATACAGCGTGCGCGATTCTGGCCGCTAGCTAGGCCGAGCGACAATTCATTCTCTTTTTGTTCGTTGTGTTCGTGAGTGTGACAACTCTACAGGCCAAACGCTTCAAACTTGGGGTTTCGACAGAACTCTTCCTTACCATCCAAGGATGTGCCTTTGAGAAATGAAATTTGCAAATCGGCCATAAGAAAGGGAAGGGAGGCAATTTTCATTCCAAATCATTGATTAGCTCTTGTCTCGCCATCTTTCGGATGAAATTGGAAACGAGAGTTGCCGTAGTTCCCGAAACACAGCAGTGCCTCTCGCCTGCTGTCGTGAATCCATGGACTTCGAGGATCCATGAGGAAATACCAGGTGATTCCTCGGCTCGTCACCACATGCTTTCGCGTGGAAACCCATCAGCCTAATTGCCTCGTTTGTTTCCATGGCTCTCATTGCAATTGGCAGAATTTTCGAACAACCCAAAGAGGTCGGCGAGAGTGAGAGTTTTTCAATGGGTTGCATTTTTTTTTCCGCATCGCAGTCGCATTGGTAGATGGCAAAAAAATACAGGTTTGGGAGCTGGGATCTTGCAAAAAAAAATAACAATAACAATACGGTGATATGAGGATCGTCGTCGTGCTGTGTGTTGGATCGAGGCGAGACATATATATCTATGTACTAAACATTCCTGTGAAGGACGATTATAGGGAAAGAGGGAAGGGTACTTCTGAGTACTGTGAGAAAAGCGAGACCTATTCCTCCATCTAGTGGCCTAAAGGATAACTCAAGTGCGGTCGGGCACATTGATTCGCCGCATCAGTCCAATTTTGGATGAATAATGATATAGCAATATCGGAATTTCATTGGTTCCCTAACATTCGCCCAATATTGGCAATATTGCCCAAGATCTAGCCAACGTACCCAATGTCGGTCCAATATTGGAGCGAGAATGATAATGGAATGGCAATATTGGGGAAGCCAATATTTAGCCTATATTGGCAATATTGCCAAATATATGTTGCCAACGTACTCAGTGTCGGTCCAGCATTGAGCCAATATCTGGTGCTACTTGGGTCGATCCAAGTTAGCCAATTGGTCCATAATAATTTCCAAGAAAGTATCGGTGAAATGATGGATCGTACGCGTCTCGATTGGACAGCACCGACTGTTCGGGTGCGAAAAGAATGAGAAATCAAACATATGAATGCGTTTTCGATCGATCCCGAACTCGTCAAAACAGCTGTTTGCGAGAGAAAGGGGAATGAAACTTCAGGGGCATAATTTGCAGGGAATTTTCGGGATTGGATCCAGGAACTTGAAGGGAAAAAACTTAAAGGGTTCGTAGAGCAATTTGCACCTCAGCAATATATACCGAATTTATCATCATTCCTACCCGCTGTTCGGGCAGCAAGGACAAAAGAATATGATAAAGGTCCAAAGTGGAAAGGACCACATCTCTCGCTCACTGATACTGTATAAGTACCTCGTTCGGATTGGATATCCTGGATTGTAATCGATTGTAATCTATTGCAATCGATTGTAATTTTCCCAATCTCCTCTCATCCCGCATTCCATACTGCAAGAGATCTCGGAACGACTCCTTGGAACCGATCCGAAACAGGTCATACTGAAAATTCTCGAGGCCGACCTTTCGAGGGGAAACCAGGTTTCATCGCATCCGAGTCCCGAATTTCCCTCGAACGAGTAAGAAAAACGCGTGTCCCATCTTACAGGCCTCTTACTGAAGGACGTTTTCCGGGGTCGGCGCTTCGGAATGAATCGATCGATCCGGTCGCTGGAGTTTTGCGGTGAAGGCAATTCTCTTCTTTTCAAGCAGCTAGACGATGGACCTTCGGAACAATTACCATCGGAGCAATTACCTTCGGAGCAATTACCTACGGAGCAATTACCTTCGGAGTAATTACCTTTCCGACAAAATACCTTAACACGAAAAATGCACGATTAGTGAGCTTTTTGCTTCTCGTCGCAGCCAAGTACTTTGCAACCGAATTATGACAGATAGTCTTTTGCGTCATACCTTCGTCGACACTCTTCCCGAATTCGCAACGCCTTCCGTTCCGCCTTCGGTTCCGCCTTCGGCTTCAGATTTCCACGCAACCGAACGATGGGAACATAAAAGGTGGCAGTAAGTCGTGAGGGAATCTGCGGAGGAAAGTGCGGATGGATCCGTTCCATTACTTCGCTGGCAGTTAGGCCGATGGCTTGGGATCTAGTAAATAACATATTTTCTCCTAAAATAACATACGTGCATTTTAACTGGAGGCGTTACGCGTGACTCCCGTTACGTGTCATTTGAATAATGTTACGGAGTTCTCAAAATACTAGAAAAGCAAAAATGTCCGTTTAAATAGAGACATTATTCACCTCTACGAAATGACAGCAGAAAGAACAGGCATGGGCTTCATTATGAACATATGTCATGTAGGCGCAGAAAATGTAACAGGTTGTCATTCCTCATGAAAAGGGAAACAGTAATGTCACATCGAAGCGAATGGGCCGTTGACGTCGACTACGAGTCCATCTTTAGCATACAATTTGCTGTGCATTTCATCAACTGTGCAGCAGTATCGCCAGCACCGCCATCTTAAGTTTGAGGTTTGTCAATATGGCCATATTTTGACCATGTTGACCCTTACCAATGTTGACCCTTACCAATGTGCGCAATTTTTATGCACTTTTGAGGACGTTTGTTCGGCGGAAGCTGAAAATCTGGAGCCGCGTGATGATTCCCGTCGAAATATATAATATCAACCGGATTTACCAGATCGAACGAATCTTCAGCGACGTCATGCGGATGAATTTTCCCGGGCGACATGAGTCGCTTTGATGGCCATTATGATTTCCGATATTCTGCCATTACTTCCACGGGCGAATGCTGCTGGTTCCTCCCATCCACCGAAATTGGACTCGGTCCAGAAGATATTCAGGCTGGGTCGTAAGTATGCTTGTGACTTTTCTACTTCTGCAGGAGTATTTATTTTGTTTTATTTTATTATATAAAATAAAAATACAGGTTTATTTTAGCCTTTGCTGTATTAACATGAATCTCACCTCTAAAAATGACTCGAAGTTCGAAAAACTGTCTGGCTGACCACGAGCCAGATGGGATCAAAGAACGCAAGTGAACCCGAAACAACGCTGACAACCGCTCAAGGAAACAGGAGTGCAACCAGGTCCGTCCAGTGTGATCGGCCGGCTGACTCCTGGTTGCCCTCAAGAAGAACGGGGACAAACGGAAATATTTTTTGAATAATTAGCTTTGAGCTCTCGCGTCTTTTTTATTCGATTCCACGAGAGGTTATTAGCACGGGAAATGCAAGGCTTCGATTTGGTATGAATATTTATGGCCCACCCTATACTTTGGTGCAATATCACTCGACCGTGCAGCTTTCGTCACCTCTCGTCACAATTGACACGTGACACAATGGAATTCACATCGAAGCTTTTCTCTTATATCGAATGTCGGTGAGTAAAAAAAATGAAATGAAGGGTGGGCAGAAATGAAGGATGGAAAAGCCGAAGACAGGGTTGCTGGATCGAAGGTAAATCTCCTCTCTGCCTCTCAATTCGTCCACAGACGAGGAATCCAACAGGATCAAGAGACACTCAACGAACAACTCATCGACGAAGACCTCGACAATCGTGGAAAGCCGCAATTTGCATAGTAAGCAGATGAATAAGTTTTTGAACTTGGAAAGAGAAAGACGGTATTTCTTCTCCGCGCTCTGACAACCCTGGCTCTAATGTCTGTTAATGTACACTGTTGGCATATCTGTGGAGGTCGTCTTTCGTTCGAAGGACTCCGAGGAAATCGCATGCGGCGAACATAAAATGGGGCAGTAAGCCGGAAAAAAAAAAGAATCTGCAGGGAATATGTGGGAAAATCCGGATGCAGCTGATTCGCGCATGGATTTATGGCTAGATCTTTCCCTCGAGGTGGTCGAAGCAATTCCATACTTAGAAAACGACCTCCAAAAGTTGAAAGTTGAAATTTATTTTAAATGTCCAGTCAAAAGATTCGGGGAAAAACTTCCTTGAAACTAAGGCGATATGGAGTTGACCTTGAACCATTCTCATTTCTTGAACCATTCTGGCCGGGTGCGGGGTCACGTGTCTCGGATGAACGCTCGCTCCGTCATGGCGGGCGCGTACTGGAGGATTGGCTCAGAAACAGTAAGCCGCTCGGAATTTTGCTGTTCAATCCCTGCTTTTAAATAGGTTGACCCAGGTCGACCTATTTAATGTATAATGGAGGTCGCTATTGCCTCATGTGCATACTGGGTGGCCCCCAAGAAGGACACACTTCGCAATGCGAATTTTAAGTGCCATGCTTCCAAGGAAATTTGTTCCGATTTCGAATAATGGAACGCAGGAAGATTTAGCTACAAAAAAAAACCTTTCTCCAGATTTGAAGTTCCTTAAGGGTACTTAGAAAAAAAAATCTTGAATTTCAGTCACGAATAATCTACGTTGCTCTCACCGACTCGACCAAACATCCGCTGGATGCTGGGCACAAGAGGAACATGAAGCTTGGCACACGAGTGGGCGAGGCATTCGTCTGATCTCAGGTGAAGGGTCTGAAGTGCATTCAGGCATTTCTGGAGACTCTTTCTTCAGATTCTTTCGTGGCTTACTGCAAAATGATATGTTCGCTTCGTGTGACTCCGAGGAAATCCGACATCGGTGAGTCAAAAATGAAACCGCTTGCGTTGGATGGGACTATATGACTACGTATTCAAAGCCAAAAGTGAAAATTGAACCATTTCAACTTCATCCCGGTGAAATTGATGAAATACGCGCATCATCAAGGACATAAAAGGAGCTTGAAAGTCATACTAATTTCGTCTCACTGTTTCCTTATACGGTATCATTCCATTTTCCATTAAATGATTCAATGATGAAGGAGGTCAGGGGACTTCCGTAAGAGAATTGGGACTGTACACGCTCGAGGGAAGGTTAAAGAGGGGCGATCGAGGGTTTTCAAGGTAAATAATGGAATAGATCATGTTGAACGTTGGAGGTTCTTCCAGTTCCATGTCAGCAAGAGAACGAGAGGTTCACGTTGCGGATAACGCAGGTGCGGCCCAGGTCGAGACAGAACCTATTTACTTATAAGGTGGTGGACGCGGGGAATGCGTTACATGACAGAGTCACTGCCCCTCTCTGGAATTATTTTTTAAGAGACTCCATGATTTTCTGGACAGAACATAAAGGAGACAATGTAGACGAAAGGGACTCTTCGAAACGGACTTGGACATGCAGTAAAATCGTTAAAAATTAATTACCAAAGAGCTTATCTTCACAAGTCGGAAGACTATCTCCTAAATTAAGGATCGCTCGTCCTCGACACATAGCATCCAAATGTGCGCGATTGCCTCCTGACACAACTGTCCAATCTTGAATGAACCTTGAAATTTAGCACTGAATTAGATACAGGGTTGCTCGCATTTCCAATGCATATTATTCCTCTGACCTCAAGTGAAAGGTATAGTTGAAAAGTTCTGCACAAATCGAATGCTTCCAGACTTTATATTCTCAGATTCTTTCGTGGCTTACTGCAAAATGATATGTTCGCTTCATGCGACTTCGAGAATTCCGAAATTGGTGAGTCAAAAATGAAGACACTTGTTTTGGATGATAATATATGAATGCGTCTTCGAAGTTACAAGTCAAAGTTAAACCATTTCAACATCATCCTGGTGAACTTGATGAAATACGCACATCAAAGATACAAAAGGAGCTTGAAAGTGATACAAATTTCATCTCTCTAATTTATTATCCTCTATGAATGAGAAGAGAACCTTTGGACATTTAGATGATGACGACCCGATAGGAAATCTGAACGCTTCACCTGGCGGAGGATTTCCGCGGTCAGCAAATTTGGATGATCCGAGCGATGAGAACCTGCGATTCCATCCTTCAAGTGAATCGTTCGTTCGAGGGCCTTTGCTTTTTTGAAGGCCTCGTGGACATTCCACATGCCGAAGGGGAAAAGTGGAATGGGAGGACGACCTCCCTTGCGCCTACCATCGATGTAAAATTCTCGGAGGTGATTTGCAATCTCCTTTCCGTATTCAGGAATTTGGGGGAGAAGAGAATTATAGGCACTGAGGACGTCCTGAATAGGCACAAAGGCCAACGCAACAATCATGCGCATGAAAAGAGAAAAATCTTCGTCATATGAAGTTGATTTGACATTGAAAGGAGAAATGGCCTTGAGCAGCAGTCTCGGCCTGGGAGTGCAAGTTCTACGTTTTCGGTCCTTTTCCGCCTTCGGTTACATTCCTGGTTTTGTCCTCTTCCACGTTTCATGTCATTCGCCGTTAAGCTACATTCCCCGTTTCAGTTCCTTCGTGGTTTCAATTTTCGGGGTTTCGTTATAGACCCGTTTCTCAATGGGCTCTACATCCAATGGCCTTTGTGTCAGCCGCGATATACTTCTTACCAAATTCTGCTGGCATGGAATCAAGCACCCTTGGTTCACAAGCTCCATTCGCGGAAGAAGATAATATGTAGATAATGTGTCACTACATCCTAACTTACTTAACTTCCTTAACTATGGTGTCGCTCAGAGTAGCATGCTATGCTCTAAATTCTTTCTCTTGCACACCAACGATCTTGCCACCTTCCTCAGCGATGGAGCCATAATTCAATTTGTGGATGACGTCTGGATCCTCATATCAGTGCCTCCATGAAATGTTGACCTCCTGAAGAAACGAATAGAGATGATTAAGAGGGAACCTTCAAAGCAACAATAATTCAAATTACCAAAAAATTAAACAAAGACAAGGTGCAATACCTCCTTTTAGGGTAAGACTCCGCAAGATCACACTACTTGATTTCCATATTGAATCGAATCATCACCAATAAAAAAATGTGGGGGTCATCTTCCTCTCCTCGTTTCCACCAATTATGGAAAAGCTGCAGTTGGACTATATTAAGAAACAAATAAAATACATTCTGACAATGCCCTTTAAGGCCTTTAAAGAAGGCAGGATTGTAGCTTGCATCAAATCGCATTTGGAGGGGAAAAGTCACAATGATAGAATTCTCCACTATAATGGTTGAATAATTGTCATGAGACACAAGCACGGGGAAATTGGAAACAATTGCTAAAATTAATAATATACATTTTGCAGCGCTGCCAATTTAGCTAATGATACTGTATGGTAACATGCCAATCATGAGAAGGTGTTTCTTCACTCAGAAAAGAAAACTCTCACTTCTCACTCCACATGGTGTTTCACTTCATGAGGAGTAACCCAATCCTAAATTAAGGAACGCTCGTCCCCAACGCATAGGATCCAAAAGTGTGATATTGCCTCCTGACACGATTATCCAACCTTGAATGGACCTTAATGTTTAGCATTCAAGTAGGTACAGGGTTGCCCACTTTTCCAATGCTTAATATTTTACTGACCTCAAGTGAAAGGTATATTCGAAAAGCTCTGCACAAATCTGATGCTACCGGACTTTATATATTTAGATTCTTTCATGGTTTACTGCAAAATGATATGTTCGCTTGATGCGACTTCGCGAATTCCGAAATTGGTGAGTCAAAAATGGAAACACACGTTTTGGATGATAATATATGCATGCGTCTTCAAAGTTACAAGTCAAAGGTAAACCATTTCAACATCATCCCGGTAAATTTGATGAAATACTCACATCAAAGATGCAAAAGAGTCTTGAAAAAATACAAATTTCATCTCTCTAATTTCAAATCCTGTATAAATCAGAAGAAAACCTTTAGACAATTAGATGATGACGACCAGATGGGATTTCTGAACTTAGCGATATTCGTTCGCTGTTCGTCAGAAGCACTTAATCGAAGAAGTTGAAATGTAGTGTGGATCAGTTTATTTCATTATTTTCATGATAATTGAAGGAGTAGAGAATGCAGAACGTTGTAGGTTCTTCCAGTTCGATGGCAGGCAGCATCGATTGGAAAGAGAAGTTCTGCATCACCTCCTCGTAAGTGAGATTCTCTCTCGATATTCGATTCGTTCCATCTTTTAGCTGAAAACTTTTTGGCAATTCATCCTTCTTTTCTTTCCGCGTTAATCCGTCTCTGGCATCGTGGATGTGGGTAAATACGAACGGAAAAGATACTAGAATGTGAAATGCCTGGGAACGAGTAAAATATTGGCATGGCTACGTTGGATATGAGAAAAATTGGAAATTGCCATCAATAAACAATTCTCGGGCTATTAACTGTCAAGGGCATGAATAATCCATTTATGATGCTGGCCTTCCGATTTGAACTTTTGTAATTTTCATCACTTCTCTCAGCAACATGGTGTTGCACGAATGCACGTGTAGAAGGATTATTGCTACAATCCTTCTAACCTTTCGAAGCCTTGTGAGGAATCTAAAATAACCGAATAAGAAACTTAGCAGATCACAGAAGACATTGGATATTTGATTCGATAGATATGGATACCTGACACAGGTCCATTTCGATCGAGTCGAGTATTTCAGCTTCTACGCGGCTAATGCTTCCCTTAATTCGAAGGGATGAATCACAACGGACATATGAACATTTCAAAGAAAAGAATTTGGGGGAGAAATGGAGCAATTCCAATCGGACTTCCAATCGAACTCTTGTCTTTTGGACCTTTCCCAACCATTCTTCGTCGGTGAAATTATTGATTGGTTGATTTGAATGGCAGAAAGGCAGAAAGGAGCAGCATTTGCGCTTAGTTTCGCATGTATGAGTTACGCTTGATATCTCAATCTCTATCTTTAGCAGTTCCACTATCATTATTGAACTTATTTGTGAACAGAGGCCGGCACTGAAGACCCCATAGAGATGAATGAATAAAATCCAGACGGGCTATTGAAAAACGCTAGACGAGTTTTTCTGCTCTCCCTCGCTGCACGTTTAATTCTTTTTGCTCTCCATGTTTCTCGTGCCATGCCCAACCGATTCCAATAGGAAGTTCGAGTTCTCATCATTTCATCATTAGATGATGATCTGAGAATCAAATTGAATATGGAAGTTGGTTAAATACCCCCCTGTATTGTAAGTTCTTTCGCATTCATCGCAACTGTTTCAACATCGTCCTTTGTCTTTAAATTCTACCTACCCTTTTGGGTTTTCCCTGCCCATAGGCAGGCGTACGCATATTCATTAGTGTTCGCCATTTGTTAATCACGTTATACGTTAGTATATTTAATATGGCACTGCATTTTGGAGTACATACTTTCGAAAATCCATTTTTTTGTTTCACGTAGTTGGTTTGCCTCGTATTTCGTTTCTGTGCCAGTCAACGTGTTTTTTGCACTCTTCTCCAACCTGCCCCTCATGGGACTGTCTCTCTGTTCTCTCGTTGATTAGTTCTGTCAATTAATACCCTTGGGATCTTAGGGACTGTTAAACGAGGACTCCAAAGGCAAGAAACAGTATTTGGTCACTTATTATGTATCTCACTCATGCGTCCTTTCCCTGTACAGTGATATGTACATATATGGGCGGGACATCGACTCACAAGTTTTATAGTTAGAACAGTTTCCCGAGATGTTATATTTGTCCACCTTTTTCTCCGAAAATTCAAAAGGGCATATCTCGCAGACCGACTAAATTGCTCACATTTTAGGTTTACCAATTTCTCAAAAGTCCAGGTACACCAAATATATAGCATGAAGTATCCAGTCAGTGCAGCAACCGAACTCTGGAACACTAGAACACCTGACACGGATTGATATCAATCCACAGAAGTCCACAGTGGGTTACTTGCATGGCACCTATTCATGCTCATCACCAATAATCATTCTCGAAATAACTGCAGCCGTTTATCCACTGACACCATCGCAAGTCATCAGAGGTTAATGAAGACTGAAATGAGAACGAAGAGAGAGATATGGAAACCGGGGTTAACTCGAAAAGAGAGTGATTGGAAAATTATTATTAATAGAACATTGGAAAACGTTCTCGCTCGAGCTGGAAGGTGCGTGTCTCGCAGTGAAAACTACTTTCATGCATGATTCCTTCACAAAGCGTGTCTGTCATTTAAATGTTGTAAGTTTTTTCCAGGGATGGGAAGTAAACAGCAGCCATCATTCAGTCACTTGACCGTGGGAAGCCTCAATGGTCTCCACGCCCAAGGATGGGAATCTAGTTAGGAATACCTTCCCTATTTCATCAACCTCATTGTCGCCGTGTTAATATTCGACAAAAGCCAGAAGGAATGATTGTTTTTCTACTTACTCTGTCATCCACTTCGCCCCTCGTCCAGGAATGTGGCAAGCCTCCTCCGAAAATCAATGAACTCATTAAAATATATATAAGGAATACCTGAAGCAGGGGCACAAAGGGATGGTCGACATCCACTACATCAATCAGATTGAGATCTTTAGGTGAACCTATCACTAGACATGACAAAAACTGGACATATATATTCGCCAATGGAGACCATCGGGGTTGCAGAAGGGACTAATAAAAGGGGCGTTTTGGACTGATGAAAAATAAGGGCAGAGTAAATCAAGTAGGACTTCGATGTCAATGCTCCAATCGAGGCTGAGAAACACTAAGACGTGTAAGGAAATCCAAAGCAATGCAGGCAGAACTGCGTGATGAGAAGGGAGAATTGCCTAAGGGCGTTACCAGACATCGGTGACGATCGCCGCATTCCTTACAATGCACAGTTTCGGTCGATTCTCTAACCTTCGGTATTAAGACGGTGATTTCCCAATTGAAAGATTTTGGAATAGGTAAGTACTCTATCTCAAGCACTGAAAAAGGAACCAAGTGCACAAAAGAGACTGGCACATGGCTATGCGCAATTAGTCAACCACCAGCGGAATGAGAGAGGTGTAGGGAAATAGGGTTCTAGAAGGGAATGATGAGAAAGGGCAGACAGCTTCGATGGAAGTTGAACCTAGTGTGGAAGAAAAATGGGGTTACGCCTATAAAAGTGGCGGGGTTAACCTTGGAAAAGATGAACTCTTAATGAAGATAAATAATTCGCTCGTATATGACGATGAGGTAATCTTGGAAAAATGATAAAATTGATTTTACTTCACACAGTATCTGGTTATACTTGATCAGGCCAGCATGAAAAGGATAAGTAAACCTAATTCATATATAAGTTTGAGAATGACGAAGTCGCATTTGATGTGAAGAAAATCCATACGAATCCATTATTCAAGGTTGCATTGCCAAGGCTGCATATAGAATTCCTTTGTTTAGCCGTCTGCGTCGAAGGCCCTTGAGACCTGTGACGCTCATTGGCGTTCAATATCATTAGGTGTCCAGTACCGCCTCCCATTACTTCCTATTTCCTCAATCCTAAGAGTTTGTACAGAGGTGCTCATCAACACATGCAATGCTTTGAGGCTTCTGCCGGTTTTTTAAATAAAGGTTATATACTTTTTCACCGAAAATTATGGAAAAATTAAATATATATATTTCTACAGACATGTGAACTCATCAGTTGGCTATTAATAATACCTTGAATATATGAAGAATGCGAATAATGGAGGTTTCAGAGACCTGACATTTGTAGGTGATTGAATCATTGTTTTTTGGTTCATGGATGTTTTCACTCAAGCTTTAGGTTGAACAAACCATCATTGTCATGTATCGAAATACCAGCTTCCATCAGCTGATTTGCAAATTTTCGATTCAAAGATGGGAATCAATTAAAGTAAAATCGGCCATGCTACTGCAAAGCAATATTTTGACAGGGCTGTTTCTACATAATGCATATCGTATGAAAGCAAGCAACCACAACAGGTACATTTAATAGTGAGACTGCTTTTATTTAGATAGATCATACAATAAAGGCTTTTGGATATCTACTTCCTTAATGCAATATCCATTGAATTCCATTGAAGCGCAGTGCACATTTTTTTCCTGAACTGTCATGTAATGTATCATGTATGGTCCTTCATATTTCCAGCTTCGCTTCCAGGGTGACAGCTGCTTCCATTCACATCCATTCATTAAGGTGTATTAGAGTAAGGATCTGTGCGCATTGAAATTATTCATGTGGGAAGCCTCAAGCAGGCCAATTTTGATTGATTCCAGCAACCGGCTCACTCGATGCTCATAAACACGGCTACTCAAGAGCTGTCGCTAGAAAGTACTCCCGTAATAACTAAATATTTCGACTGAGAGGTTTCTGGTGGGATGACATGCCTTCGTGCCGATGCTCGGATGCAGATATGCTTGCATGCTTTAAGAATCATCTTCGAAGGACTCTACCAATGTTGTTTTGAGTCTGAAGACCATAAATTGACAATTGAGAATTGCGCGCCCTCAAATTAATGGATGGTTTATGGGCAATCCTGTACGTACTTGAAAGATATGCAAGACAACTGGCAATATGCTAAGAGTTTGAAGGGGATGATCGATTTCCAGTCTATCTGATTCTTCACGAGCAGTACAGACAGACTGTTTCACCAGCATGCGCATATGTAGGCCTCGGCGATGAGAGTATGAAGTGTGGATGAAAACAAGCATTGAAAGTGGGAGGGACTGACATTGACGTGTCGAAAATATCCGCAGGAAGGAGGAGTTCTTTTATCGACTCCATGGTGGATCAGTAGGGACGAAGCTGCCTTGCCCATCCCAGCAGGTGAGACTCATTTCAATGTTTATTGCGCTTTACCTTGATTCCTTTCGCATGACTATGATCAACTTTTTATTATATCTTACACATTAACGGTATGCATGTAATGTCACACTTCATTATCTTTGATAATTGTCACGGAAAGAATGCTTGCGGAAAATTCCTCAATCAAACAGCTTTGAATGACAAATTGTTTATTCCTTGGATATATACGATACGAGCATGCATATCCGAAAGGTTATATTCTGTTCCAACGAAAGGTGAGTAAATTTCTCAACTTTCACTTCGGAAATATTTTCCCAAAGAATACATTAGAGGTGCATAACGCTTGGTATTCAAAATGTTACTTCGCGGCATCAGCAACCTACTGTTGTCTTGAACATGTCTTTCAATTTCCCACCAACAACTTTTGTTTCCTGATTATGGATTCAGCAGGCCCTTTAACCCCCGAACCTTTATAGTCCGAAGTATAGAATTCCCAGTTCCTAACACATCACTCTCCCACCTATCCACTCCACCTCTCACCTGTCGCTATCCTCATCTAACGGGCATGGAACGTCAAGCTCTGTCCTAGCCTTTTTTTGTTTATCTTCAAAATTGAATTAATTTGGAGACTAAAATCCTGTGTTGGCAACTGCTAAGCGGTGTCATTACAAATAATTTCACTTTTTCACTTCAGAAGAACAGCGAATGTTAGTAAATAAGGTAAACAAAGAAACAAAAAGAGATATTTCCTGGTATGCACACCGTAGGTACTGACTAATGCGAAGGTTTTCATCTGGAGCAAGGAATCATATGTTCTATCATTTTATATCCACGTAGATGAAAATATTAAACATGCTTAAATACTGTTGATTAGTTTTGTCAAATTCAGGCTTTAAAAAATGGCCAAGTTTTTGGATATAGGAAGGAAAATTATGAATGACATCGAAGCGCTTAATCCACGAGGAAAAACTAAACATAAAAAATTACTTGTTTTTGAATGGTTTATTAGTCTGGATGAAATTAAAATTTGGGAAGTTCGTCTGGAGAATGTAGACAACTATCCGACCCGTGGAAGACTTCCACGAACTCTTCGCCAAGAAATCCCGAGTTCATTCGAAGGCCCTAAAATTGAGGCTAAGCGTGTAGCATATTCGTACATTCACGAGCTGAGTCAGCGGCCTCATTAATGCTCTGCGCAGCAGCCGCTCTAACAATATACGTCTTGCGCACCGCCCTCTCTCTTATTCACGAGGGAGTTCACGCTTGCGATACGGACTCTTATCGAGCGGCACTTTTACCCTGGTTCGATCTCGACGATGTGCGTATCGTCGGTGAAGCCTATCTCCAACACTTTTCATGCTGGCCCATGAGTGAAATATACGCAAGAGAAATTGGATGGTTACTACGCGGCCGAAGGCGACTTTCTGATCCAAGGGTTCCTATTCCATATAGGTGGGTTCCCGCCGTTTTCAGCCTCTGGAGTCACTCTCTTTGTGAGAATACCGATCAATAAAAGGAAGGTGTTCCGATTGATAAAGGGGTCGAGATCCCGATAAATATACTCGTATATCCAATAGGATGACGAAATATACGATGATGAGATCTCATCTCGGCGAGGAAGTCATCCTTTCTTAAGTGATGGAAGGGAACTCCAAGTGTAATACGCGGGACTTTTACACGTCCCTGCTGAAACGTCCGTATCGGCCGCCCGGATCCGTATCGGGAGCGGGGGTTTGCGTAGAATGCATGTCTCCCGTTGTAGTGTCATGGATTGCATGGAATGGATCAACTGAACTGACTCGGTGGTATAGTGGAAAAATATTGGTCTATCAAACAGGAACTTCTGAGATCGATTCCTAGCCGCTCTATTGTTTTTCTTTTGTCATGCCATCTGAACTCTTCCTCCCCCCCCCCTTCCTGGGCTTTTACATTCTCTTGAATGGATCAGACTATAGAGAGTGTAGAAGTGGAAGGGCCTCCCCTATGGTGCGAGGTGCTGTACCCTTCCAGGCGTGGCCACTATCTCACTGAAGTCGCTCGAGTGAGGAGTGCATAGCAGGTACATGGGGGAGGGGAAAGGCAAAAGAGGGAATGTTCCCCGAGCTATATGCCAAGGGCCCTCCATACCAGGACCCAACCAACCACGCTATTCACTCCACGTGTGTGACCTTCCCAAGATGGCGAAAGCACTTGTAGCTCTCGAGGCAGCGAAGGCCTCTCAAGACATCTACAGTATATACACTCTATGGATCCGACAGTCACAATGGCCGGAGGGAAGGTGCGAGCTTTAGAGAGCGAGACAGACATCAGAAGCCGGACAGAAGGAGCAGCGCATGCGCACATGGCACAGCGGACATACAGACGCCCAAGCATAAGATATATATAAAAGGTGAAAATGGATTAAATTTGCTCCTGTCACAGCAGGTCAGGAATTATTTAATTCCTTCTTCGTGGTGAGCATCAAGTCAAGTGAAGTACGAAGGAGGAAATGATGAAGTATCTCCCACCTCAGAAATCTCAAGGTGAAAAGGAAATTGAACCATATTTTTTTTATTTCAGAAAAGCATGCAATACTGGAAAACTTCAACATTGTTCTTACAGGCCAGGTGAAGTCGAGGAAGATGCCTAACGTAATCAAGGCATTAGTGATGGTGGCATGTACAGTCTTCGGTCTCAGACAGGTAGGTTAATCTCGATTGTGTCCCCATAGTCTCAGATGAAGAGCATGGATAATAGTCGAACGTCGATCGACAGGTGTTACTCTTGGTTGTGGAATACCGGGCCTTTCCAACCGAGATGGTGCACGGGTCCTATTATATTAACGAGCTCCGGTCTCCGGCAATCACCATCTGCCCCAGACCGTCTATGAAAACGGATAGCCCATCCAGTAAAATATTCAAGAACGGTTCCGTCTCGGTCTTTGACATAGTAAAGCTGTTTCCCAGCAACCAAATCAACCCTCTGCCTTTGTTCCAGACGTCAACCATGAACGGGGAAACTATCAAAAGCTCTTCAAACGGTGAGCATTCACGTGATTTTGACTATACACAAGGGAACATTGGAGATATATGACCGTAATTGGATTCCCGGAAGGCGACGAGATATGGAAGGAGCGAACATTTTTTGACCAGAAGAACGGTGGGTACTATAAGTGCTTCACCTACTTGCGGAGATGGGAGCAGCTTCCCGGCCCGAGCGATTGTCAGCAGCGCTTCCTCCTCGATTTCGATGCTATCACGGATTCCAATAATCTCTCACAGGTGGGAATAAACATTTCCCGCCGGAAATACGGGGAAAATGGGCTTTTCAAATTTAAGAGAATGCTCTTCTTTCATGATCATAACACATCCAGATGGAGGTCTTTGTCCACGATCGGCGGGAGGATTTCACAAATTTGGGCCTGTTGAAACCCGAGCAGTTTGTCGTTGTCAGAAACACAATCACGAAACTTTTGATCCGTCCTGAAATCATTCAGAAACAAAGCAGAATGGAGAATCCGTGTACCATGGACGAGAGCTACAGTCAAACACGGGTGAGTTGAAGAAACAACTGAAATATAGAAATGCAGCTCTCAAAGTTGATGTTAGGTGTGAACGTCGTCCGCAGTGCTTGGAGAAGTGCTTCTGGGAAAGGATCCAGACCAACCCTAGTCTGCCGTGTCTGTTCCCATCCCTGATGCCGAAGGAAGTCAATTTGACGAAGCCAGAATGTCAAACGGCCTCTGCCGAGATTGAGCAATCACAAACATTGCGGAAATCCATGGGTGCGGTGATGGACCAACTGTGGAACTGCAACTGCCCTGAGAGATGCAGCGTCACTGACTATCACATATTAAGCGATCCAACTTCTGCCTGTCAAACGTCCGGCATTGAGAATGGGAAGGCGCTTCTGTTCTACAGATTCCCATCGAGTCGGGTTTGTCCTTGGCTATTCCCTCCCCTACTTCCCTCCTCTTTCGTATTCCCATTTAAAAAAAAAACTAACCGAATCTCTTCCTGAATGGCCTGATAGGTGCCGTATTCTCTGGAAATGGGGAAGTTGACCCTTCCTGATCTCGTGTGGAACGTCGGAGGAATCGTCAGCATCTATCTCGGTCTTTCTCTCATCATGTTATCCGACATCATCGAGCAGGGGTGCTTCAACTTCCCCTGTAGGGCATTCCGACGGGGAAATGAGATTCACGGCGAAAATGACTGATTCGATCATCCAGTCCTCTCATCCACACATGACTTTAACCCTTTACGTTCCTTCAATGCTCATAGTTGTTGTTTAACGCATTTTCCAAGAGCCAGAATCAGGAATATCATTTCTTAAAGTGAAAGAGACGGGGCGGATAGGGAGAGGATATGGCAATGGATTTGGTAAGCGTTTTCTCTTCTACCCCTCCCGTCGCCGCGACCAAATCGTGTGCTTTCCTAGAACAGGTTCAAGGAAATAATTTATTCACCAACCTACTTGAAAAGCAACCGTGAAGGAAGTGAATACAAACATCGATCGCCTAGTTAGATCAGCCTGCAATCATACACCATATGTGTGTCACCATGAGTCTTATTCAAGCCTTATGCACTGTGGAATTCTTAGGTGATCATTTATGACAATATACACTAATATGCCCTGTATGAAGTCATGCTGTAGCAGGTATGTGAGGCAGGTGACGAGGTAATGGATTTGAAAATAAAAATTTCCCAAAATGTCAGATGCTGAGGACATGAATTGTTCCGATAACAATGACCCTGTGCTTTCCCACTACTACTGTACATTGACTAATTGAAGGGAGAAGAATACCCGGAAGTAGTTCAGATGTCTCATGTCCTCTGATCAGACTGGAGCCACGGAGGTTTCATATCCACATAATTGAGAGAGAAATCTTTATTGGCGCAATTGGTTGATGAGAACATTGCGCTGGACCCGATATCAACAGACGAAGATTCCCTGCAGCAGGGAGTGCCTTTAGTTCCCTGTACCCAACCAGCATGTGCTTAATTATGTTTGACTCATGGCGTCTTGAGGGGTCATCTGCCCTTCGAGTTGTTCTCAGCTTGAAACCTAATAATCCTGAGAAAGCGACCGTACAAACAGAACCATGGAAACTAATTTGTTTACCCTTTCTTAGCACGATTTAATTGTATCTGTGTTGTGCACCTGTTTATTGTAATTAAAAATTGTGCGCATTCTACTGAAAATAAATGACGTTCACGCAATTAGTTCCTTATTATCCTCTTGACTAATTAACGCGTTCCATGCAGTATTCAATTATTATAATAATTAAGGAATTGTTCACCTTTTTCCATAGAATTTAGTAAATCTCTATGGTGACGCATCCAATTGCATCGAATGTTCTCCTATTTGAAGGAACGTAAATCTCGACTCGCATGGTAAGAATTTATAAAGGCCTTACACGTTGTTAGTGTTCATATGCTGAGTAGGAAATATTCCCTCGGTCGTTCTTCTCTGGATTTATTTTACTGCAAATCCGTTAAAGTCTTTCTTGGAACTTTCTTTTCTCTGTCAATTGACGAGGCCTTCTTTTTCTTAGAAGTTCAAGCACTTGAAATAATTCACTCCAACAACGAATGACGTGTCATCTCACTTCTGTCGTGGAAGTATTGTTTTTTCGAGCAACTGCCAGGTGGCGAGCCCCATAGTTAATTATCTTGCAACCCTTTTTTTGCATGGACTTTGTGGCCTGCAGGTGCCAAGTTCATGGATATTTACATTTCATAAGCAATTATCACAATTGAAATATGATGGAAACAATCCCGTCATGGGTGCCATTGAATCGCAAGATGTCGGAATCATCTTGTTAAAAGAGAATGCGGTAGCCTTTCCTGCCTCGGAGTGGAGCATGCCCTTGGAGAGGGGTGTGAGCCTGGACCGAAGGTCAGCGAGACCCCTTCTTCTTCTCCATTCTGTCTCTTCCGAGTCTAAATGCAGTCCCAAATTACAAAGGAATGTCAGGGGAGGGTGACTTAAAGACGAAATCAAATACGTGTTGAACAGAGACCTCAAGGTCACTAGACCAAGACGAATAGGGAATAGGGGGCAAGGGACTGCATCTCACCGCCGAAAATTGCAAATTTAATTTTTACGAGTCTCGAACGGCAAGACCGACTTCCTAATTTGAAATGCAATTCAATTGACATACAATTCAGTTCGGGTTTTGGATCGGGCATGGAACTCTACCACAACCATTCGGCACGACACAGGTCAACGACGAAAATACGCTCGCTTTGGGTCGGCATTGATTCATTACGACCTCGCTTTTCTTACTGCTTTTCCAGACCCTTTTCTGAACTTTCTTATAGCGTGATCTTCAATTTAATTTCCATCGGAGTCTTCTGATTAAACGGTCTCACCTGCTGCCAACCCTGCTGCCATACGTCAACTCACTGAAAATCCAAACGCTTATCTCAGTATTGTAAGGCCAAAGGTAGGCTCGGTTAGTCAAGGTTAAAATAAAGTTTCCATCGATCCGTGGAAAATCTTGAAGACAGTCCACTACGGACGACCCTTAATTACTTATGCTCAACATACCATTCGGGGCATGTTGCACCGACTCTGAAGATGTTCTGGGAGTCAAAATGTTCATCTTAATGCCCTTTTCTTTCTTTGCATTTCCCCAGTTGCTTATTCCTTACGTACGTTTACGCCACATGGTACAAGTCCTTTCGAGTGTTTAGATGAGGTAATGCTTTCGTGTCCTAGTTTCCCGGTACTTTCACTCTTGCATGTATTTCTCGCGGTCAAGCGGTCAACGAGGCGAAGAACGACGTCGGGTCCGGCAGGTAAGACGGTTTTCGAGTCATTCGATCACTCAGCCGACCTCCACCGTCCCCAGGCGGCCTCCAGCAACCGGCAACGCTGCTTCACCTCATCCTCTCGTCCAGGCTTCGGCGTGGGTGCTAGGGTATTACTCAAAATATCGTGTTCTTCCGTTAAATTTCATTCTACTCAACCATGCTTTTAATCCTTATATATGCAATTAGATTACCCAGCATTTCTTGCCATCTAAATCCAGACCGACCTCTGTGCAACAACATTTTTAAAATGAAATGTTGCACTTGGGCAGGAGAAGGGTCGACATGTGCCCCTCTGTTTCCGCTCATGACTGTAGGGAACCTCAATGGTCTCCACACACAACGATGGGAATCTACTTAGAGATATCCTACTAATCCATCAAGGTCACTTTGACCGCATTCACGTTCAACAAAAGTAGGAACGATTACTTTACTGCCTACTGCCTCATCCGCTTAACCTCTCGTCCAGGAAAATGACAGACTCCTCCGAACATCAATGCATTCATTTAAAAAAATATAATGAATACCTCAAGCACGAAGGGATGATTGATATCCGCTATGTCAAGCAGTTTGAGTTTTTCTTTGGTCGAACCCATAGCTAGATATGACAATAATGGGCAGACATATATATTCGTCAATTGAGACCATCAGGGCGGCAGAAGGGGCTTGCAGAAGGGACTTGTGGACTGATGACAAATAATGACAGAGTAAAAAACTAGCATTATGATGTCAATGCTCCAATCAAGGCTGGAAAACGCTCAACCATGCAAGGAAAGCCAAGCATAGCAGGCGAAAATGAGTGACGGGAAGGGAGAATCTCCCAAGGGCGCTACCAGACACCCGGGGCAATCGCCGCACTCTTTATGTTGAACCGGTTCGGTCGATTCTCTAACCTTTGGCAGTAAGACAGAGATTTCCTTCCCAGAAATATCCTGGCTTAATCAAGTACGTTATCACTGAAAAAGAAGTCAAGTGCGCAAAAGAGGCTGGCACGTAGATATGAGCAAATGTTGGACCGCCTGTCTTGGGGTTGACCTTGGGAAAGGTTAGCACTTGAAATTAAAGACTTATGACATTTGTACATGATGCTGAGGGAAGCTTATTATAAATTATGAATTTTATATATCATTATACATTAGGAAATTTATATATTATGAGTTGCGAAAGGAAACATTTTTTTCAGGCCAGCATCACCAAGGTATTTTGCATGCGTAGACATAATTCCCGTTTAAGAAAATTTTGTGAATTAGGTGAATGGATAAGTCGCATTCGAGGTGAAGAGAATCCATGGAAATCCATTTTTCAAGGATGGAAATTGCTGAGGCTTTATATAGAAATCCTTTGTTGGGCCGTCTGCGTCGATGGCGCGTGAGAACGGTGACACTCGACGGCGATCGATATCGTTAGGTGTTACAGTAGAGCCTCTCATTATTTTCCTCTATTTTAATCCCGAGTCCCATTCTGATAAGCAATGTGCCAAGAATTGTCAGCTTCTTAATAATGGGCATGCACTTTTCCGACGAAGATTATGCAAAGCAATGAAACATATGAGGAGTACCGGGCCATTTTAACCGAGACGGTGTGCGGGTCTTTTGATATCAACGAGCTCAGGTCTCCGGCAATCACCATCTGCCCCAAACCGTCTATGAAATCGATGATCTCATCCAGTGAAATATTCAAGAACGGTTCCGTCTCGCTCTTTGATATAGAGAACTAGCGAGTTTGTTTGCCCTTCGGGCAAGCAAACTCGCTATGGTCGCCTTCGGCGCTCCATTACTTTGGTTAGCGTCTAATTCATTTATTTTTTGCGAAATAGAAAACATGTATTTAAAGTACGTCCCATTGAAATACGTGGCATATGGGGTCGAAAGTCTTGATTTTGATCAAAATCAGTACTTCTATTACTTCTAGTATGCCGAACTTTCTTGTGTCCCTTTTATTATGGGTGGAAAATACATTTTGAAATACTTCCCTCTAATAATCTACGCTAAGGAGACATATTTCAAAAGTAGGATTTTTTCTGAACTCAGCCATTAAACAGGTACTACTGAAGGAATTTTAAATTTTGTGTCTGTTTTGTCGGATGAAAAAAAAACCCAGGAAAATGGGATTTAAAAAAAAAGAGCCCTGATGGGTTTTAGCGAAAAATAATTTTTCATCTGAAGTGGAGACTCAGGGAACTCCATGCCACCCAGTTTCAGCCTTATACGTTTCCCCTATTTGAATTAGCGTTAGTGAGTCAGTCGCGATCTTTAATATATATTAGAAAAGTAGAATTTTTTCTTTACACAGCTATCCATCAGGTACTTATATGCCAAGTTTTTTTTTTAACTTTCACGCGTCCTTTGTTTTGTTGGATCAGAAAATTCGTGAAAATACGCCTTTTTCAAAATATGTGTACTGAGCCGTTTTAACCGAAACATACAATTTTTTTCTTACTGAAATCCATCCTCAGTGAACAACATGCCCACAACGTTTCAATATTAGGCGTTTGCCCTTTTCGCTGGTGAAGAAACATGTTTGGAAAAGCTGACCCACCCAAAACCTAAGCTAGGAGGGGATACAGCCTGAAAAATTTTTTTTGGAGACCTGAAACTTCCTTCTGTCTCCGTGGCATGGCGTGAGTTTCCTGTAAAAAGTATGGCGTTCCTGAAAATAAATATCTTTCACACATTTAGTCCTATATTACCTTCATCATTAATTTACATGTTCTGTGGAGTATTCTATATTTATACAATTTAAGAATTATTCACTTTTTCGTGGCAGAGGGATTCGGAACATGAATGATGCAGACACATACGAGGAAAAATTAGCTGCCAGTACACCACAGATTAGAATAAAAAGAACATGATCAGAAATACATAGACTCTGGTAAGTTTACAGTGTTTCTATCACATTCAAAACTTCATTCGCATGATATTGCCGAAGAAATGCCCGGTAGACTGTTCCTACCGCCTGCTTCTCCACGAATTTTCGTAAAATGTACATTCGAATTCACATATACTGCATTCGAATCTACATTGATATCTGAACAAAATTACATTTTCAACTTCGAAGGGAACATCGATCAAGAGCTGCTGCCTCCAAGAGCGACGGGACTGTCATTAAGGCAAAGGAGTGCACGGAAAAATTTAATGTCTCTAATTCTTATAGTGCCACGACACAGAGTCGAAAACAAGCGTAGTGCAGTGTTGCCCCTTTCGTGTGCGCCTGAGTATATGCGGCACTCATAATGTCGCTATTGTATTATTAGCATAAAAATAAGGTAGTCCTGCAGTATGGGCGAGCAAAACTTTTTGTGCGCGCGATTGTGTCACTTCATGAAATTAATTCCAAATTATGTGAATCAGCCCGGCTTTTTTCAAACCTTTTAACGCTCCCATCTCCCAATAAGCCATGTATCAATATATCCTGGTCCACATTGAAATCCTCACCTAATGTGATAGATTCCGTAAAAAAAGTTTATGTTAAATCTATTGGAAGAAAAACAATTAGATTGAGAAAGTCATGGATTCGATCTGAGTTGATTCTCCATGCGAGAACTGGGAATTTACAATATACTTCCTATCTAATATACTGTATATAGAAGATAGTGACTGATTGACTGACGATAATTCTAACCATGTTCTAGAGGAGTTAGAAACCTGAAACTTGGTACACATGTACCTACTGGGATCCAGAGTTCAGAAAAATTCGACTTTGGAGGTTGATGCCCTAGGGGTACGCATTTTGGGGGGAGACGTTTTTAAAGATATATCAGATATATTGTAACGGACTAGGGTGGCATGGCAGAGACACCCGAAAACGTTGGTTTCGATGTTGTAGTGGTAACATACATGACAGGCACTCAGGAGGCTCGGGTTCAATTCCCGCCCTTTCCTTGGCGTATTTTTTGCCTCTTATTCCTTCCAAGTTGCGTTACTCCTTCCCCCTCCGTAACATTATTTTTTGCTTTAGTGAAACCGAGAGACATGGAAAACTGAAACTTGGCATGGACCAGACGATGAGTTAAAAAAATACATATATACAATTTAAGATCCATCCTTAATTGCCAATGATAATGATGGCGCTTATATCCACAAAGCCGAAAGTGAAGCAGATCATGCGGGTAATATCTGAACTTTATCATTTTGCAAAGACCGAATTTTCTACTCAACTGAGAGAATAACCGATTTTCCACCACCGCGAAATAGAGCAAAAGAAGTTGGGAGTCCCGTCAATGCCCTCTGAGAAGATGGGACACTACATGCTGTTGCACTGATGCACACTCTTGGACCGATTCTCGGTACCTCACTGGAAATTGACAATGGAAGGAAATCCTCATAAATGCGAGCCATTTCGTTCAAATGAAAAATGACGGTTAAGTGACGCATCTTACCTAATCGAACTCAGAACGCTTGGGATGATTAGCTTTCTATAAGCCGTCCATAGCGTCCATGACTCCCTGCAACTGTGTCAGGCTCACAGGTTGCGTACTTTCGAATTTCTGGAAGAACGATGAGAAGCTGCTCGTGCCCATTTTCCATGCCAGTCTATCGAAAGCACCATATTCGTCATCTCTCGATTGAGAAAAAAGGACGGAATTGTTAAACTTGAATACATGTTTGCATGGAAAATTTTCACATGCAAGGGCATTCAAGACTGGGGGTTTCTGGTTGTCAGCAAATGTAGTCAACACAAAACTATTTTCCTCGGCACAGTCTCCAAACACGGACAACATACGTTGAAATAAGTACTTCTGTGAGTCTGTGAGCCTGCTTTCTGGAGCCGGGATCACAAAGCCTATTCCATGGAGTGCCTTCACGCCAAAGTATTCACCATTCGAGAAGAACTCCTGAATCTGTTTCAACAACTCCTCATCTTTTTCCATTCCATCAGTATCGCCAAACCCGGGCGTATCAATGACAGTGAACGTGTAGGGAAGAGTCGATCCATTCTGCTTGGGTAGGACATATGCTGAGATCCACTTGGTCTGACTATGGGCTTCGGACATCTCACAACCTCCATCCACGACCATCTTTAGGCGAAAGTCGCTTTCCCATTTCACTCCGTAAGCATAGTTCACGAATGCATCAATGAGTTTAGTTTTCCCTAAATGGAGGAGATGCAGAAAGAATACAGCCAACCATCCATAAAAATGGCGAACGTGAAAATATACGAAGCGAATTTTAATTCATTGTGATTTGTGTGAAATAATTATGACTCAAATGCTCCATTGGAGTTCCGCAAGAGTTCACCAGTTCAAATTCAAAATTTATTTCCTGGGGTAAAACGACCGAGTACCGTGCTGGAAGCATTTCCCAACGTTTATTTTTGAGACTCCATGTGACAGGATTGCAAAATACGTGCAATATATCGTTCGCTCCGAAATTTTAGGAAGGACGGGATGGGAAATACATGTTGCCCGTAGTTACAAATGATATTCCAGTTCCTAAACATGCAAGGTTGATTTTGTAAGTAGTTACTCCCTGTTAAATGTGAATTACAGGCGTGCATGCGTTCAAGGGTCATTCTTTATTTTGGCACTGATTTGCATTACAATTTGGTATAATGTGGAAGGCACTTAGCTGAAACGTGTAGAACGGATGTGAAAATTTGAAATTCCCTAAACGGGTATTTGGTGATGGAAGCATTTCGTGGGGACATTTAGGCTGGACTAGCACCAGCAAAATAAGTTCATTATGCACCTGCCAGGACGTACCGCCCTTTCAGTGAACTAACCTCGGATAGCAAGCCGTTCAATGTGACACCAATATATTCATTGCATTGCATTCAGTGACCGTTTTTCCTTAAAAGGCAGCAGGACATGTCGCTTTCAGTATAGGAAGGCATATTTTGCTCCAAAAGCGAAAGATATAGGACATGAAAAAATATTTTCTGCTAATAATTCTCTCAGGGTAAGTCAACATGCGCCTTGTAGCCCATGCGTTTTGTATTGTATTTAATATTTAAGAGTTTTGATTCGGATAGAAATAAGGTGCAACTAATCATCAAGCTTAAGCATTTCGCCTAGTATGCCCGACAAATAAATCAGCATGTTACTGGCCAAATGGCAAGCTATGGCATTTTTTCGATTGTGACTTTAGCTAAATACATGAAAATAACAACGGACATGTGTTGCGTCCGCAGGAACTCCCCAATTATGTAAGTGAAGGAGGATGGCAAATATTAATCATCATTGGTGCATGCCGCTAGATATACCTGATACTTAATTTGAAACATTGGTTGAAATCAACCTTCACTTACTCGTGTTTCAGAAGTAGCTTGAAGAAAAATAAAATAATACCCCATCTGACTCCAGTTACACGTGCAGAAGCAACTAACCAAACTTCATGAAACTTAGCATGCTTGGATGCCGATCAATATACCAGGCAGGCGACAAATAATGATAATCAAGTAATACCAACCGTGTTTTGTTTCATAAGCTATTATAATATAAATTGATCTTAGAAATGTGTATCATGATCTTCATAGTCAAATGATGAGGGTAGAGGCGATGTCATGAGTTCTATTGCTTCACTTTACTCACATGCGCATAAAGAGAACCCCGAAGCTCAAGGCATACGTAATATGCGTCAGGTATTGAGGCGTACCTGCTCCAGTGGCTCCGACAAGCATTAATACCTTTCCTACATCATTGCCTTTTGGTTCTCCGTCGCCGATGAAGTACTTTGCAAGTCGAATCCGACCATCTTTCTTCATAATCTTTGGTGCAACTTCACGTATGAATCCATCGTCATTCTTTAAAATTTTCTTGGTATCCTGGGTATGACGAATCTCTGGCTTGCCGTTCCATGCATCATTGCCGTCCCGGGATGAGGTAACTTGCTATCAATAGAAACGAAAGAAAACGTCATCCCAAAATTGCATCGCATTTGCCTTTTTATTATCATAAAACAATGGAGGCATATTGTTTAAGAGAATGTAGGAGTGAGTACCAATACCTGATTCATCGATTTCTATCTTTTTAAATGTATTGATGAATCGCATATCATTCATCCATCCGTTGCGGTAGAAAGTTTCATTCATTATCGTTAAGGTTTTTCACGGAAACTCTCCAACCTTAATACTTTAATTAGAAGAGCCCGGAAGTTGTGGTGGTGGTGGTGGCTGTCAACCCAAAACCAGTCCACCTAGAAATTATGTCTAAAGAAACAATTTATGACATGGCACTTCAAATAACCTTCCAAAAGAAAAACGTTTCCAACACCCTTCACCACTTTCAAAAAGTCATTCCAGGATTGGAT